>JAXGGA010007744.1:0-60801 GCA_038373865.1 Uloborus plumipes | reverse complement strand
ATCACCCCCGATTGCCGTTTCTTAGGGGGTTTTCGTCATAAATTTTCCCGCGTTTAGCTGTTTGATTTCTGAAGCATTTCTTGCCATCATTAATTCATCCTCGTTTCTTTCATGCTTTTTGCTTGACTCTAAAAAACGAAAATAGTTTTTTCCCCAGCTCACTGTAAGAAAATTCTGAAATGTCACAGATAATTATAAACCCTTTATGCTCCGACGGGACTCAGAAGTCCCGCTTATATTAATTTAGTGTCATGAGTCCTAAATGGCTGGAATCATGCTGAAGCTTTTGAGTACCGTTCTTTGTATTTCGCTAAGAGGCCGACAGATGATACCTGCAATCGGAAACAGTTTTCTTGCAGGCCCTAAAGGCGTAGGGGGTCTTAGACCCCCAAAATTTTCAAATATTTTACACTTAGTAAAATGTTTTTGGATGTATTTTCAATTCAAAAAAACAAAAAAATGTATTAAAATTCATTGTTAAGTTAATTTGGGAAATAAAGGGTTAAGCAACGTTCTGGATTTCGTGAGTTTCCACCGATTTTCTGAGAAAATCAAGTTCTATTCAAAAAATTTCCTTAATTGATATTAGTTGCATGAATGCAGACTTCTAACTGTTGTGAAAAATATTTTTAGCTACCAGTTGGAAGATAGCGTTTTGTTAAGCCTTCAACTCGGTTACAGCCCGTCAAATTTGACTGCTCCAAATTGGGGAAAATACAATTGCTGGATTCTGCACCTTTGCAGGAATTGCAAGCAAATAAACTGTTTGGCTATTTGCTTGCAATTGCTGCCTTTGCTTCTGCCATGTTTGTCAAAATGCTCCAGCGGCGTTTCTGGTAAAGCAAGATTGCGGACTGCTAATATAAACCTATTCAAGTTTTTTTAGAAGGTCCCTGATTTATAGCAGTAACATCACTGGCTTTTATTGCCAAGGTTTCTAATCCTTTGGGAAAGTTGCTGACTTTTAGCGGGAAACTCTCCAGATTTTTCGCCAGATATACGCTGAAAAAAATAATAGCCTTAGTCCATAAGAGCGGTGGCAGAATTCTGCATCTAAAGTTACCTCCAATGTAATGGAGTAACTTAACTGATAAAACTGCTGTAACGCCATGCGCGATGCATAACGTTACACCAGTTTTTTCGGTTGAGTTACTTCATTGCACTGGAGTCAGCTATGCTGCCACCGCTTTAACGCAGTAAGATTACACAAATTGTTTACAGTGTATGTTAGAGCCGCTATATAGACAGGCCTGGCCCCTATATAGACGAGCCGGCGCATCAAGATTAAGTTATACTATTTTGGATCCAGAACGTGATTGAGACTTGTTTTTTTCGGTGAGTG
The DNA here is from genome assembly GCA_038373865.1 of Uloborus plumipes. Classification (NCBI taxonomy): domain Eukaryota; kingdom Metazoa; phylum Arthropoda; class Arachnida; order Araneae; family Uloboridae; genus Uloborus; species Uloborus plumipes. The sequence goes on along the minus strand of JAXGGA010007744.1, from coordinate 59,459 downwards.
GTTGTCTTTTCTATCGAGTTATCGTGTTTTGGTAGCGCCGCAACAATGAAAATTGAAAGTCAAAGTTCATAAGTTGGATCCAAATGGCTCGTTTGCACTGCTGAAATTAAGCCGCTTAAGTTTCCTCCTACCCACTGCGCATTCACTTAGCGCATCTTAAAGCCGCTCAAGTCAACGCCTCCTAAATACTAAATGCCTGTAACTTTCTGGTTTTTAGCACAGAGCAAAATTTCATCCTTGGTTCACGATACACTGCCATCTACCAGAGTTCTTCGAGAAAGAGAAATTAATGATTGGTTCATTTCTAAATTTAAATTTAAAAATCAACCAATCGAAAAATTCATTTCGAATATGATTTGGATCCATCGCCAATAGCTGCAAAATGCCCTTGGTTCACGATACACTGCCATCTACCGGAGTTCTTCAAAAAATTAATGATTGGATCATTTCTGAATTTAAATTTAAAAATTAACCAATCAAGAAATAACAACGACATTATCGGATTGCCGCAAGGTGGCGTTTAAAGTTGATCCCATCTCGACGGTAGCGAAGCAAAGCTGCCGTGGGCAGGTAAACGGCAGTATCTGCAAAAATGAGTTTTCGAGATATTTGAAGAAACGCGTTTTTGATTTCCCACAAACACCCATAAAACATTGAACTTCGAACATAGGCAATACTATATGTTTATACCGATATATTTTTTGGGTAATCGATTGAATTTTGATTTTGCAAGCGCAGAGAGAGGTAAAGCAGATACTGCCGTTTACCTGCCCTTTTCACTCTAATTGTCCCGCGGGATTGACTGGCAGTCGGCAGTAACTGCACGGTATGCTACTAAATGTCCAGCATTTACATATTCGACAACATGCGGAGTAGATATGTTATTACGAAATATATTACTGCATTGTGAATGATATGTTTTATTTAAAAATATACATAAATACCGTGCATCCACTTGATATAGATTTAATGTAAACGAACGCGAAATATAATTAAAAAATATAATGAAACTGTATTGTATTATGCAAAATATGAAGCAAAACTTGATAATTCTTCAGCCATTTTTACTTCCTTTTACTAAATAAAGGAAGTCATGTGATCACAAAGAAAATTTCACTCAAAATTAAGGTTAAATTTTGATTTTGCTCAACCCGAATGAATGGTGAGTAGTTGTTTTGACCTATCAGCACGTGCATATGTACCTACTAACATATAAACAACCGAAATATCCTTTTCGACCATGCCCCAGTTAATTACGTCGAGTTTTCTCGTAACGTCTGTATGTACGTCTGTATGTACGTATGTATGTACGTACGTTTCTATGTATGTGCGTGTGTATGTATGTCGCATAACTCAAAAACTATGTGCCGTAAAAGCTTCTAGTTTGGTATGTAGGCTCTGAGGGTGGTCTAGTTGTGCACCTCCCCTTGTGGTTGGATTCGAATGTTCCCAAGGGGGATCTTTTAGCCCTTTGTGGGGTAAATCAATGTTAATTTCAATGCAGATTGAGTGATATGATTTGGGACAACCACTTGGTGATTTATCGCCAAACTTTTGGTCGCCAAGTGTTTGCCGCCAAGTTGGCGACAAATTTGGTGAAAAAATGATTTTTTTTTTTAATTTTGGATTTAATTTGGCGCTATTGGGCGCATTTTGCGAAAAAATCACTTAATCATGTTAAAATTGGCGATATTTAGAAAATAAATCATTGTAAAACAATATTTTGCATTTATTCGTGACAAACTGGGGATGTAAATGTTTGAATTGTTATCTTGCTCACTCTAATGTACTATTTTAACACTTGAGGTATTTATTATGGAATTTAAACGTAAAAGGAAGTAGTGTGGCGTTCACATCAGATGTTTTAAAATTACTACAAATCAGTTAACGCTTTGTACTTTGCATCAAAACAAGAAATCACTTTGAGAAAAAGAGCGCTTGAAATGCTTGTTGTGCTGACGATTTTTTTTAATAGCACTATTAAAACAGCTAGGGATTAAACTGCAAAAACTATCGTCTGTTAGTATGAAAGCAACGGTAATTAAAAGGAAACAAAACAATGTAAATAAAATCATTTCATTGCTGCATTTTTGTTTGTCGTCTGCCAAGTTTGGCTTGTGTATCTTTGAAATCGTGAAAAATATTGTCTGCTAGTGGAGAAAAACTTTATTTGAAAGAAAAAAACCTGGTATGGACCCCACACTACTTCCTTTTACGTGTAAATTTCTTAGTAGATGCCTTAAGTGTTTAAATAGTGCTTGGAATGAGCAAGATAACAATTCAAACATTTACACCCCTAATGTACCACGAATAATGCAAAAAATGATTTACAACGATTCATTTTCTAAATATCGCCGATTTTAGCATCATTCAGTGGATTTTTCGCAAAATACCGCCAATAGCGCTAAATTGAACCCTTTTGGCCCGTTTGCACTGCGGAAATTAAGCCGCTTAAGTTTCTTCCAACCCACTGCGCATTCACTTAGCGCATCTTAAAGTCGCTCAAGTTGAGCGACATTTTACGATTTCTCACTCAAAGATGGCTGCCGCTTTGAAACGTAAACAACTGGGCAGATGATGAAACGTTTACCCTGTTGAACTTACACAATTAGTGCATTGATAAATTACAAAACAAAATAAGCGCAATAGATTGGTTTATGAAGGCATGGAGGAGAGTCTGAAGAATTATGGATTCAATAGAGCTTCTGCAGAAATCTCCTGAAAAATCCAAAATCTCACCCGGCGTTACAGGTTAGTAGTATTTTTCATATTTTTCTTTTATCTAATGTATACATCTGTGTAACTTTTTCCCATGTAATTAAATGTTCTGAAATTAGTGATTATTTCCAAAATTCATTCATGAGCGTCAAGGATTTTGATTGTTTACAATTACCGATGTTGAATGAAAAAAATTCAATTTGGCGCTATTGGCGATATTTTGCGAAAAATTAACTGAATCATTTTAATATCGACGATATTTAGAAAATGAATCATTGTAAAACATTATTTTGCATTGATTCGTGACAAACTGGGGGTGTAAATGTTGGAATTGATATCTTGTTCACTTTAAGGCACTATTTTAACACTTAAGGCATCTGTTATGGAATTTAAACGTAAAAGGAAGTAGTGTGGCGTTTACACCAATTTTTTTTAATAACTGCTTTATTATTCCAAATAACTGCTTTATTTGGAAATAATGTGAAAAATAACTTGAAATTAGCCTTGTTTTACATCCTTTTGTCGCCAAAAAAGTGTTAAGTTTCTGTTGTAAAAGAATTTCACCGATGATTCAAGTTTTCAATAATTCGAGGTACCATAAACCCCATTTTCCTCCGATTTTGCAAGCTACCGTTTTAAAACATTTGCACAAACTGATTATTCGGTTTATCTGCTGAAAAAGCAGTGTACTGAATATTCGGTGTATCTCTACTTTTTACCATACCGTACCTTTAGAGTATTTCTTTAAAGTTATATAAATAATTAAATGTCCTGGATTAAGTGGGTATTAAATGATCACCTGCCACTAATTAAATTTGTGTGTCTTGGGAATGGTATAATTTTATGAGCTATAAATTTCCGGAACTTAAATGAATTTTTAGAAATAGTTTTTTGAAAAACAAAGAAAATGATGAAAAATAAACATACAGAAATAATCAAACTACATAATTTTGAAAGTTGAAGTGTACAAAAAAAAAAAAAGGTGCTGGTGAACTAGATGCTGTTCAAGTTGTATGTATGACATTTTTCATCAGAGGGTGAACCGTGTTGTTGTGATGCATGATACACAGATGATGAGAGTTTTCAGTAGCTTGAGCCCTAATCACCTCCAATTTTCGTAGTGTGCTTTAGGTACACAAAATAAAAAATATGAGTACATTTGGTAACCTTAAAACGGGTGAATTTCATTACAATTTCTTGTTCTACTTTTATTTACAGACTCTGTAATTTTCATGATTTGTTTTGTTTATTCTTTTCAGAGGCCGAAGAAAAAGACCGCAGGAACGAAAAAAAAAAAAGATTTTTGGGGGAGCTCTTGCAGAAGTTTAATGAAATGCAGAAAGCATATGATGAAAACTCGAAAGAAATTTGTTCGCTAATGAGACAATCATTAGAAAATGATGCAAATTTCATTGTGATTATGAAGGAACAAAGAAATGTTTTAAAGTCATTACTAAATAAAAAGTACACAATTTCATATGTTTCTGATTTGTTATTTTGTTTAAAAGATTTTTTAATATGCATAAAAGAAGTAACTGTAGTCAGTGACTTCATTGCTTGGAAAAAAAGTAAACAAACTCATAAAAAGTCAAATTTTATATCATTTCAAAACTAATGTCTCCTATAAGAGAACTTTATTAATTGTCATTCATGTAACAATTTCAAACTTTTTCAGCTTTTATGCCAATTGTGTTGAAAATAGAATTGTTTTCCGAATTTTAGAAGAGGCTATATCCGCAAATTCCCCTCTGTTTAGTTTTCCTTCTCTTGACTATACTATCGTGCTACGCGCAAAAGTGGAACCTGCAGTCAAACTCAAATTCGGATACTACTCTTCAAAGTTTTGCGCCACCATGTACAAATGGTGCCCATGTAATGGTATATGCTGCACCCCCCCCCTCCCGCAAAAACTCTGCGGCTTTATTTCAATGTGGGAACTATCAACGTGCTCCACAGCATCGAGGAAACCCCCATTCGCTTTCAAACAACCCAACAACGGTGGACATCTCTTCCTGAGTGGATGGAAATTTTATAACTTCTGGCTGGTAATTTTTCACGAGAAAGTCACAAAATTCCAGAACACATTCACAAACGGTGGACTTTTGAACACCCAAAAAGGTGGGTTATAGTCCTGTAATCCGCTGAAGAGGCTAGCTTGTACAGGGCAATAGCGATCTTTTTCCCGCCAATCATCGCCAAAATTTGTCGTTTAAAGTCTGCACGTTTACCTCTTGAAAACAGTAAACTGCATAAAAGATCACAGTCACAGTTAATCAGAGCTACAGCCGAGGCATTTAAATCTTCGAAATTACAGTTACAGTTAATTTGCCGTTCCACTCGAAGCAGCGGTTTACAGTTAAGCTTTAAGTGCGTTCTCCAGTGCAAACAGCATTCAAAATAAGTGCGCTTAACTCGTAAGTGCACTTGTGATTGAGTGCACTTATTTCGCAGTGCAAACGGGGTATAACTCATAAAATTATTTTTTTCGCCAAATTTGTCGCCAATTTGGCGATATGTCACCAAGTTGGCGACAAGCACTTGGCGACCAAAAGCTTGGCGATATACCGCCAAGTGGTAACGCCAATTTATATCACTTAAGTCTGCATTGATATTAACACTGATTCACCCCAAAAAGGAATAAAACACCTCCTTGGGAACATTCAAGTGCAACCAATGACCTCCCGTGACCTCCCATTAGGGCACCCCTACTTCCGCTCAGTTTAGGTACCAAAGAAAACGGTTTTTACGGCTTGGTGCAAGTTTTGCACAGCGATTCATATTATGTTTATCCTGCAGACCAGTAGATACTGCCGTTTACCTGCTCAAAGTAACGAAAAATGCAGTTACTGCTAATTACAAATGGTTAAAAAACAGTTTTTTTCCATCGGAAACCAAAATAAAATGCTTGTACCATAAAACTAATGTAACATAGATTTCAAAAATGCAAAAAAATGAAAATCGAAAAATTTGCAGTTACTGCTCTTTACCTGCCTCACCGCGCCCAGGAACTGTTAATAGGTATTTCAGTATTTAGAGGTCACGCAAGCATGCGCACTCTAGCTCACCAGCAACCCACCCTTGCCCGCCCCCCGGGAGCCATTTCACCCCACTCTCTCTCACTCATAAGATGGCTGCCGCTTTGAACACGTATAAACAAACTGGAGCAGATGATTGAAACCGTTTTGAGCCCTGTTGTAACTTACACAATCAAGTTGCATTTGATTAAATTAACAACAAAAACAAATAAATAAATAAATAAAATAAATAATTAATAAGATACAATAAAATAAGATGTGTAAATAAATAAATAAGCGCAATAGATTGGTTTCTGATGGCATAGGAGGAGAGTCTGAAGAACTATGGATTCAAATAGAGCTTGCTGCAAGAAATCTCCGGAAAAAATCCCAAAAATCCTCCACGCGGCGATCCAAAGCCCCCGCCTTCCCAGTCCACGCCTCATTTTCATATTTTTCTCTGTATCTAATGTATACATCTGTGTACCCTTTTTCTTTGTAATTTAATTGCTCTGAAAATTAGTGTGTAATGTTCCAAACATATCATTCATGAGGCGCCATTTTTTTAATTGTTTACAATTACCCGATGTTGAATGAAAAAAATTCAATTGGGCGCTATTGGCGATATTTGCGAAAAATTATTAACAGGAATTCCTGTTCCCAACACTCGCCGCCCGAGCTATTTGGCGGCACCCCCCAGACACCCCATTGTCCAAAACATTTGTTTTGCACTTGATTCGTGACAACACTGGGGGTATTATAAATGTTTGAATTGATATCTTAGCTAACTGTGAGGCACTATCTTTAAACACTTAAGGCATCTACACTAAGGTGGCAAACGTGTCCGGGACACTTTCAAAAATTCCCAATTTTACATATAGCTCGAGAAATAAGTGATCAATTGTTCTTTAACTTTAGTTAGAGCCGCTATATAAACAGGCCGACGCATCAAGCTTAAGTTTCACCACTTTGGATCCAACTCAGTTACTTTTACTTTCATTTTTCATTGTTGCGGAGCTAGGGTTACCAAAGCAAAGTTTGGGACATTGCCAAGCTTTGTTAAATTCACGTGAAAAGTTACCAAAAAGCGATAACTCGCCAGAAAAGACAACCCTCAAACACGCGCTGGATCCAAAGTGGTCAAACTTAATCTTGATGCGCCGGCTCGTCTATATAGGGGCCTTAACTTTAGTCATACAAAATATAGGCTTCATCGAACGGTTCCAAGTTGAAATTAAATTACCCTTGCATTTGGGGGACGAAAGAAGGGGGGGTGAACAGAAAAAACAGCTTTTTGACCATAAACTCTTTCGAAAATAGCTCGGAATAAGCTATGAAATTTCAGTAATTAATTAGCATACCTATGTATAACTACTGTACAAATTTTATGCAACGGTAACCACTCTTACTTCCGAAGATATGAACACCATTTTTTAAAAACGGTAATTTTATTTGAAGGGTTTTTGCTTCATAACACGCATGCGTGTTTTGACCACACCCACACTTGTTCAAAACGTCAGGGAAAAAATGACAAAATAAAGGAGAAAAGCAATACTGTAAAACGAGTAAATAACAAACATTAAAAATCGATGCGATTATTGAACGCTAAAAGGACAATATTTTTTCACGGCGCATGCGCGAACGACGAGAAAATTTATAATTGTAAAAATATATGTTACCTGATCTTACTACTTCCCATCTCTATAAAAAAAAGTCTTCAGCTTGAAATACAGCGGCGTAGCGTAGGATTTTGCCGCCCGGGGCATGTACCATATTTGCCGCCCCTTCCCTTTTCTCCTGCCCCCACCCCGCCCGAGAAATTATGTCATTTTTAATTTTTTACTGAATGAAAACAGGAATTTTTTTTTTATAATTCACACCATGTTTTACATTTTAATGTATTCATCCTACCAGTGGCGTATCCAGGGGGGGGGGTGCCAAGGGACCAATGCACCCCCCAAGATTTTGTAAGACTATAAAAAATGGTTTTGAAAAAACATGTAACCTTCGTGTAAATATGCTTCAGGTTTTTTCAATGAAAAATACTTTATGGACACTGAAATATTGTCATTTTATTTTCTGTTTTCGACAATAGGAAGCAAAACTAATTGTTATTCTGTAATTGTGGAAATGTAAGAGGAAAATGAGCGATGTACCCGCGTCTCTCACAAACATTGTTAGACGTTTAAGCTTCCTATTAATTGCAGATCATTTAAATGATTTAAATGTGTTTAAGCATTACTCCTCCTCTTATTTTCTCTTTTTTAAAGATTATTTTGAACAAATTGTCATATTATTATTTTACATCGTAAAGAAAAAATCAACGAAACACCAGCTTATTTTTTTTTTTTCGAAATGTGACAAATTGGATTTTTGTTTAAAAACTTATCGCACATTAAAAAAAATTGTTTTTTATATTAACATTTACATTGAAACATTACTGCTCATTTCAGCAGTAAATTTTTACCTTGGAAAAAAGGGATCAGTTTCTACTTTATTTTCTCATGGGATAAAATGAAAATTTTTATTTTATTATTAAAAGTTTTATTAGAAATGAATAAATAAACAAGTTGAAATATTAATGAAGGAATGCGAATGAATGAATTAATCAATGAGCACATCTGGGATTTAAAAAAAAAAGGAGTAAGTAATAGCTGAAAAACAAAAACAATTTTCCAGAAAGTGCATAATATTACAATATGTGTATGAAATTTTGAAAAAGAGTTGTATATATTCCCTTTGATTTTTCAGTCTATTTATATTTGAATCGCAATCGTCCAATCGACTATAGGTTTAAGAATATAGTTAGTATATTGCTAGGTGGATGGCGCAGAAGCGTTAAAATGTTTTAACATTCCAATTTGCCCCGTTATTTAAATCTTACCCCCACGTTCCCCAACATCTGAAGGATGTTTAAATGGACTTTTTGTAGAATATGCATGAGAAAATTCGTGCATAATAAGCTAAGAAAAATCTTATCTTTGATGAAACAAAAATAATCATAAAATAAAACTTCATAAAAACCAAAATGTACAAAAAATTTCATTTTGATACTCTCGGACCTTTAACCCTTCACTGCACGGTGTGCCAGATCTGGCACAAACCAAATAAACCCTCATATATTCCTATGATTTTTAAATGCAGTTAAACTGAGCTTTGTGCCCCTTCTGGAACATTGCTATAACAGTTTATTGTGATTCTTATGCACTAGTTAGTTGCACTAGTCTAGGTATTATAGTTCTTGCTTTTGAAAGAAAGAGTGTCTGCATTTCCGTTAGAAGTGTGCTTAGTCATTATTTCCTTTGTTCTAAAAATGTTTAAATACACTTAGTGGAAAATTTGTTTATACCACTTATGGCACAAAACACATTGTAGATTATTACACTTATCGGTATACAAAGCATATGATATGTGCTTTGTGCCAGTGGCGGATCCAGCGGGGGAGGCACGAGGGCACGTGCCCCCCCTGTCATATATTCACGAAGAGCCTAAAACCCATACTAAAACAAGAAACACCGATCAAATTATGGGTGCCGATTCGATACATCTGTTTTGCATTTTTTAAATCATTTTTTCAGTTTTTTGGCAACGGAATCGTAAAAGAAAAAAAATATAAAAACCGTGACAGAAACCTTCTTGGTAACCGGCGAAAAAAATGCGACTGTCACAATTGCTATTAAGCTTTGATTTACTTTTAGTAATGAATGAATGATTTCATTTTGAATATAACTCTTGGCACATTTCCGTTGTGAGAAAAATGTCGGTTCCTTTTTTTTCCTTTTATTTATTGATCTTCGGAACTTTCGAATGTCCCAAACTTATTCTATGGCGCCAGATCGTTTGAAAGCAAAGGCACTCTGCTTTGACGTATTTTTGCTTACCTTGTATTTGCACTCAGAAAAAAAAAGGGGAGACGTAACAAGCGGTTGGGTGAAAGTATGTTTTTGCCTATTTTGTGTATATTTGTGTTTTATATATCACAACTGCCACTGCTGAAAGATCTTTCAGCACATTGAAAAGAATAAAGACATTTTTAAGATCCACCATGGTTCAGGAAAGATTAAATGATCTTAGTAGGCTACACATACACCGAAAAGTTAAAGTAGTTAAAGAAGTCTTAAATTTATTTACCAAGAAGTATGCTCGAAAGAAATTACAATTCATTTAAATCTTTAAAATGAGCTTCTTCAGTGTTCTTTATAGATGTCTGTGTGTCCCTTATTTGTTCCGTGTTCTTTTTTATTCATTTACAAGCACTTGCTGAATGAAATAATGTTGTGTACGTATTCAAACTCAAACCAATAACGTTCCCCTAATACAAGGTATCCACAAATAAATAAACACTTTCAAAGGACACCTTCTACTGCTAAAGCCATACTATATCATGACTGCTTGATGGAATACCATTATTACCAGGAACCGGAAGAAAAGGAATATACGATAAAACATAAGTATATGACCGTTGTTTGTTTTTAACGATAATTATTATTTTTCAGTTAAAAAATTAAACTGTGATTTTGTTCCCCCCCCCCCTGTAGATTTTTTCTGGATCCGCCACTGCTTTGTGCCATATATAGAACAAACAATTAAAACATCATTTTTGGTGCACATTTTTAAGATTAATTTTTTTCTTCATTTTTCCTGAACTCAGGGCTATTTAAAAGGTAACAAATGATTTTTTTCATGAAAATATAAAAAAATCGTGCAGTGAAGGGTTAAAAATATTTTTTATCATGCAACTATTTTTTTAAATTATAAATGATCTATCAATTTTCCGATGAAGACTTGAGTGCTTTTGGCTTGAGATTTTTTTCGTAATATGTTTATTATTCTTGCATGACATTTATTTTTGTGAAAAAAAAATCTTTGAGCAACGTTCAATAGAAAAAATTAAATCGAAATACAACGTTTTTAAAGTTGCACCATATTTCTTGATTTTTTTCCTTTCTCATCACAGTGTCGATGTTCTATGTGCACCCCCCAAAATCAATTCCTGGATACGCCACTGCATCCTACAACAGGAAATGCTGATCGAAGAATTCTAATAAATCTTTTTCTAAAATTATTGAAATATATGAGACATAATATTTTCCTTAAATGAAAACATTTTAAGCAGAATAATATTAAACAGCATTGTGCGAGCGTGTCCATTAGGGTGTCCCATAAAAACAGAAAGTCGGAATTTTGTAACGCATACGCTCTTATTTTTTTCCTTTTACATCAAAACAATTGTAAAAAAAGTTTCATGCAATTTGAACAACGGTAACCCGTGCCGACTTGCGTCCCAAAGTGCGAACTAGCCCCTTTTCACTAGGTTAAATCGAAGAAAAAAAATCGGAAATTCAAAATTTCATGTTGATAAAACGCTTCCCCCACGTCCCCACATGTCCCAAAGAGTCATTTATCCAAATTAAAAAATATTTAGGTACCTCAAACGAGGCTTAAAATTCATAATTTTCTTCAAAAAAAAAAGATTTTTTTCTATGTATTTTGTAAACAATGAAATATAAATTTTAAGAAATTATCAAGATGAAAAATATGAAACGTAAAGTATACAATTAGAGCTAAGTTTTTTCTCTCATTTTATATTTATTTCTCCCGGAAATTACTCAAAATTAAGGTTTTTCAAGTTCTAAGTTAATTTTTTCCATTTTAAATACTTCTTTTATTATTCATCTTGAAAGTATGTTCTTTAGTGATTTTGGAACTTCATATTTTCTTTAAATATTTATTTATAATTTAAAATAAATAAATAGTTAAAATAAATAAATTGAAAAAAAAAAAACTATGACAACAATTTATTTACAACATATATTTACTACAATATTACAGTACAATAAACATTGCTAAACATACTATTGTTTTAATGTTTGTTTATTGCAGTCAGAGGATATATTTCGGTGCTCTTGAACGCAACATAACAAAAATTGTTTTTGCTCCTTATTAGTTGTTAGCAAACCATGAAAGTCCTGCCTCATTTTTACCGCTCTTTCAGCTGTATTATTTACTGGTCTAAGCACTGAGACCATCCTTTTCCCTTCAAGGAATTAAGTGTTATTCGCCCATAAAGAAGGATTCTCATTGAGAAAACTATCATCAATTTTGAGCCTAGTAAGCAAAGGCTGGCTTTTAAATGATATGAAATTATCAATTGTTTGCTCTTCAAAATAATAAAATAACAGGTAACAAATACGCGATATGAGGAAGTAACTAATTAAACAATTAGTTACTTCCTCCCCCAATTTTTTTCGATTCTGCTCAGTACACAAATACTAGTTTACACTTTCAAGCACAAATCGGCATAATTTGTAATTTTTGAAATTACAGTAAACATTTTCGACAATCATATTGATATTAAACAAACATTTATTCAAATTTTTTAAAAAAATTAGGTCCCCAGCACGAGGCATAAAATTTATATATTTCTTTAAATATTTGATTTTTTCTATTTATTTATTGCATCATTTATAAATTTTGAATTGCAGATACGCTTAAAGAAAATATCAAGTCCCAAAATTACTGAAGAACATACTTTCAAAACAGCATTTGCAAATGAATAATAAAATAAAAAATGTAGTAGGGGAATGTGGGGCAAAGTGAAATAGCTGAGCAAAGTGAAATTTTTAAATATTTTCCCAGCTTGCAGTGCAACCTATCTAGCAAAATTTTAACTAAGTTCCTAGACAGATAGTTAATTCCTGTCAAAAAATAAGTAGCTCCAAAGATCAACGAAAAAAATTATACATCGAGCCATTTTAAAAATTTGATACCTTTATTATAATATTCGTGGCTTTTCAAAAGTATTTCTTGTTATTATAAAAGGATAAGATTTTTGTAATTATCATCCAAACTATTAATTGAGAACTACTGATATCCAGTGAAATCCTTGTTTATTAAAAATTAGGCATTTTTTGATTTTCAATGTTCAATGTAATTTGTCAAGTGCACGCGGGGCAAGTGGATAGGGCAACGTGAAATAGCTCATTTCGTATACTTATTCATTCATTTATTAAATCACTCACTTATTTCTTCATTTATTAATTTATGAACATTATTTTACTTATTTACTCATTCATTTACTTAGTTTCTTTTTCGTTCTCTATTTTATTCACTCATTTATTTTTTCTCACACATTAGTTAATTTATTTATTCATTTACTTGCTCATTCGTTTATTCTTCCTTAATATTTTTTTTTCATTTATTTACGCATTCATTTGATGAAAATTACTGTTAATCGTCGAATTGAAAAATTTTCATAACAAAAATATTTTATTTTTAACTTTGCCCCATGGTTTTTTGAGGTGAAAATTTCACATTTTTTTAAAAGTTCGAAATAACTTTTGTACCAAAATTTTGTACAAAATTGTACTGTGTACATGCTGTACTTTCTACCTAATTTGTGCTTTATTTACGTTGGTATTTAACTTCAATTGTAAAAAAATGTGGTATTTAAAATAAAAAAAATTAACTTAAAACTTGGAAAAAACTTAATTTTGAGTAATTTCCGGGAGAAATAAACATAAAATGAGACAAAAAACTTATATTTAGCTCTAATTATATACTTTATGCTTCATATTTTTCATCTTGATATTTTCTTAAAAGTTATCTTTCATTAGAAACAAAATACATAGAGAAAAAGCTATTTTTTGAAGAAAATTATGAATTTTAAGCCTCGTTTGGGGTACCTAAATATTTTTTAATTTGGATAAATGATTTTGTGGGACATGTGGGGGTGTGGGGGAAGCGTTTTATCAACATGAAATTTTGAATTTCCGAAAAAAAAATTTTTTGATTTAACCTAGTGAAAAAGGGCTAGTTCGCACTTTCGGACGCAAGTCGGCACGCTTTACCGTTGTTCAAATTGCATGAAACTTTTTTTACAATCGTTTTGATGCAAAAGGAAAAAAATAAGAGGGTATGCGTTACAAAATTCCGATGTCGGTTTTTTTGGGACACCCTAGTGTCCATGTCAGTGGCGTACATAGCGCCCCCGCAACCCCAGCGGCGCGGGGGGGGGGCGCAAGATGATTGAGGGCGCTCGATCCAGAAAAATAGCACTATGAGTTACACGGGGAAAATTTTTTTTTAATTTTAATAGGGGGCAGGGGCGCACTTATAAATCTTGTTGGGGAGCGCATCTTAGTCTATGTACGCTACTGGTCCATGTCAACGCCGGTGATAACGGACTGCATGCTGCATGCAGACAAGTATGATTTGAAGGGAGAGGGGATAAAAAAGCTTTTGATGCGGATTTAGTTATACATAATTTGTGATAAAAAAAACCCGCCGCCACTTAAAAAAAAGGATCTCAAGTTATTGTTGCAGAATTTGCCGCCCCTAGCAAAGTGCCGCCCGGGGCGAGTGCCCCCTTTGCCCCCCGCACGCTACGCCACTGCCAGAATATATTGTCGCTTTCAGAATAAGGTTTTAGAACAGTGATTGAATGCAACATAGTTAGATTCAAAAATGTGTAACTTCTTGTTCAAAATCTCTCAGGAAAACTTAATCTATAATTGCATAAAATCATTATGACTGAGAACGAGCATTTATCTATCTTCCCGAGTTGGTTAGGTTTAGAATAAATTTAGAGTAATATGTCTCTTCTGGTTCCGACGTAACATGAGAATTAAAATTAGATTTATGAATCTATTGAACCATACACGATGATCAATGATTGGGGGAAAAAAAACAGTGAAACAATTTGCAATCAGACTGAAATATATTGCAACAGTTTGCGAAACGAATGAATGAAGTTTCTCTCGGGGAATTCAAAGCTAAAGTATATAGTAGAAGTTGCTTGAAAAAGTTTTTTATGGATAAAAGTAAGTTCTATGACGAAGTTATAATCACCAAAGTGCCTTTGGAATTCGTGAAAGAGCACATATTTCTTGTAAAGATTTTACGTGTCTCAGATGACTAAAATAGTTTACCTATTTGAGTTTTCTGAATCCCGTACGATCTCAAAGGATTCTAAAAGTACAATGACGTAAAAGAGTGATATGATTTGATATCGAATCGTACGTCATTTACTATCTGAAATTTACGGAGAAGTTTATGACTGTTCCGGAATTTTATGACTGCAAAACAAACTTGTGTGATAACATTTAATTACCCGATTTCTTTTGGAGTAATAGAAACAATGAAAATACAGAAAAGTATTTTTTTCTATAAGCTTTAAACCAATCTTTGAGCCGTCTTATTACAAGAGTTGATTGCTGTCTTTCAGAATCAAAACTGAGGAAAACCTATATGCAGCTACCAGTTTGTTGGAATTACGAACATTTTAAGCAATCTTTTCATTAAGTTATCTAGCTTTAGAGTTCAGTTTACTTAAGGAAAAGATGAAAACATATTTGTTTTGAAAAATGTAAGATGGAATATTATGTAACTCTAATTAAATATCTGCATCAAGGCATATTATTTATTATTTGATTCCGTCCTTAGGTTAGTTTTGATATTAGATTAAGGATATTTACTTTGACAAGAGTGGGGTAAGTCGTAACCATTTTTTTTCTGAAGATCTAATAACTGTGTAATATTATGAACTTTGTAAGGATAGCGAAGTGTATGGATAGCAAATTATAAGAATTTATCAATTTTTGCTACTCATCGGGGAGTGTAATCAAGTTTGTAAACAATCAAGTAAAAAAAGAAAAAACTTTCGGCAAGTATTCATACTCAGAAACGCATGCTCAAAAGTTCAAATTTTACAATTTTACGTCGTGTTTGCATCATGAAAAAAGCTCCGAGTGAGCAATCAATCAATCTTGTGTCAACCTAACCCTGTATCAACAGGTCCTTGTCTCGCCTGATACATTTCTTTTATCCCTGACATTGTCCGTTTCATCTTTAAAAAGTTAGTGTTTTAATAAAATTGATCACTGTACGGTCTTCACTATATTCGTACTTCCGCCTTCAAAATGAAATTCTTTGCTCTAAAATTGTTCACATGAGTATTTTCATGGTTCGGAAAAACAACTTAGCAGAATCACCGTCACTTACCCATGCCAGTATGGCACGATGGTGAGCATTTTTTTTTTTTGTAAACATTATCACACACACAATAAAACCTTCTTGGTAAAACTAATTAATATGTTCTAATCTCTAGCGTGTTTTTCACTAGCGCTATTTTAATACTACAGCCGGTACTTTGAAACTTCCTCACAATATCATGACACGACAACAACAAATGAATGGGCATTATGTAAAACCAAAAAGGAAACTTTGCTCTTGTCATCTCAAAGGATTCGCTCTGCTTCAAAAAGAAGACCAAGTTCTTTGTGCCAGGAATCTTTGAGAGGAAATGTCTTTGGTATTTTTAAGACATGTTATCGCTTCTTTTCTTCCAGAAAATGTATTCGGTGGTAAAACATGCCTTTCAATAACTCCTAGAACAGCTGTTTTATGTAATATTTAAACACAATGAAGCAGTTAGCGTAAGAAAGGTATTGAAGAAAGTAAAAAAATTCAATGGCTCTTTAAATTAACTTTTAAGAAATCCATCTGGAAAAGAAAAAGGCAAAGGTTGTAAGAAACATTTATAAGAATAAAGGATAAAAACTATTCCTTGCGTCAAAATCAGCATCGGTGGGATGGTAGTAGTGTTTAGGAGGAAGAGCAGTATATTACTTTGTAAAGGAATGAGAAATGTCGAAAAAACTAAATTCTCATATGCTCTCTCTGCTATGGTTTTCATTCAAATCAAACATATACACTTTCCTCCATCTATTTGCCTCAATACATATTTGAAAATGCTGTAAGTAAAACATTTCGACGCATTTGAAACTTTGATTACTTTTTGAATATTAGACATTACTAATTAGGTAAAAGTTTTGGAAATATTTCTCTCTGCAGAAAACAAAGCACTCATTTTGGATGAACATTAATTGGAAATGAAGAGGGATTGCTAAAAGTATGGCAACTTTGCATTACATAAAAAAACTAATCGGAAAAGCATATAATTGCATACATACCGGGTGTTCCGTTTCAACTTGCATGACGTTTACTTTTGCAACCGTTTGTTCTAGATGCATACTTCCAATTTAAAAAGGCTCAAAAACGAAGTGCAGAGTAAAAAGATAATAAAAATTTGAAGCGAAAAATAACATTATTTAGTCAAAAAATACGAAATGTAACTTTTCATGCGGATCCTAGGTCCCCAAACCCATGTATAGGGAAATGAAGAGCATAAAAAACCATTCGATCACAAAAGCGTTGCTTGATATTGGAAAAAAATATATGACAATGAGTAAATAATCTGATCACAGAATATTGAATTGTCATTATGTATGCTGTCGCATGATATTTTTTTTCAAAGATTCAAGCTCAGGAAGTTTTTTCATTCAAAATGCCATCCCCACCGAGGGAAACACAGAAAAATGTTAAAGAATTTAACAGTTTCATGCCCTCTCTTCTTTATTTTAGAGATTTTCCTCTCTGATACTTCTAGTCATTTATGGGCGAGCATGTTTATAGTATAGCAACTTTCGAAACTTTCTGTGAAATATGGGGTAAATCTTTCTTCGCTCGTTTGTGTTGAGGTTTCCAATTCTTTTCACAAGTGTTTTTGCATGGCTTTGCATTTCAGAGTCTCTTTTGTTAGTTTTCAATATGAATGCCACAAGCTTCAAAAGTACGCATTCATTTTTTTTTATATTTGAAACATAAATTTTTAATGCGGTCTTAAATTATTTTGGTCGTTTGAGTATAGGGAGATGAAATAATTTATATGCTTGAAAAATAACGCGTTTTCACATTTGCAAAGGTGTTCAGAATCTTCATATCAGACGGAGAACGCTCTTTCGTTTGGTACTAATTTTTTCAGTGTTCAAGTATGTTTTCACTGAAAAAAATCGCAAAAACTTTTCGAGGTTTTAAATTATTATCTTCGTTATTCAATGTTGCACTAAGACGAGATATACCTAAGAATATTCTAGATCAACTCTCCCTTTGAATAAAAAAATAATAATCAAAATCGATTCACGTGTTCCGTCACTACAGTGCCTCAGACAGATACACACATAGACACATACACAGATACGTCGAACTAAACACCATCTTCCTTGTTGCGTCGGGGGAAAAACAAAGTATTGATAGTAACTAGCGAGATCAGTCCAGCGTTTCCCGTGGAACAACAAAAGGACTTATGGGACCATTCCATGAAAACGCCACCATTTTGTCCCTCACATGAAGCTTATATACAGGGTGTCCACTCCAATCGTGGACCAATAGCTAATTTCTAAACCGTTAGAGATAAGCATATAGTTTATTTAGGAGAAAATCTCCAAATTACGAAAGGAATTTTGGGTCTATTCAATGTTTTTCAAAAAATCAAATTTTGAAAGAGTTACGAAATTTAAATTTTTATACAGCCCCCCAGTCCTATCAATCATATTTAGTAAAACATTCTTGACACTGTAACGTTTAAAACTAAAAAAAAATCACTCTTCTACGACAAAAATTGACCGAGTTATGACGTTTTGAAAAATCAAGATTTTGAAGGATTTCGCATACGGTCCCTAAAGCGATCTCTCGATGACGTCATGAAACAATGCAAAATCTTGATTTTTCAAAACGTCATAACTCGGTCAATTTTTGTCGTAGAAGAGTGATTTTTTTTTAGTTTTAAACGTTACAGTGTCAAGAATGTTTTACTAAATATGATTGATAGGACTGGGGGGCTGTATAAAAATTTAAATTTCGTAACTCTTTCAAAATTTGATTTTTTGAAAAACATTGAATAGACCCAAAATTCCTTTCGTAATTTGGAGATTTTTTCCTAAATAAACTATATGCTTATCTCTAACGGTTTAGAAATTAGCTATTGGTCCACGATTGGAGTGGACACCCTGTATGTCATTAAAAAGTATAGTAAATCTAAAAGGTAATAAACAAAGTTTTTTGCCTAAGAAATCCCACACCGGTCTGTGATTTCTTAACCAACAAAATTTCGTCCATTCTCTTTAAATCCACTACTTTCTATTAAAATACATGAGCGTCACAAGGTGGTAGCTTTTTTTTTTTTGTGTGTAAGGGCCCTATGTATCAACAACCTCATTATCCTCCTTGAGAAACTGCCAACATTCATATTTACTTATTTATTTATTTATGTATGAATGAATGCAAAAAGCTCATTATCCTCTTTGAGAAAGTGCCAATATTCAGATTTATTTATTTATTAATTCATTTATTTATGAATGTATGTAGGCGATAACCTCATTATTCTCCTTGAGAAATTGCCAACATTCATACTTATTTATTTATGTACGAATGCATGTAGGCATGTCATACTCTCCACGATAATTGTGCTATAAAGAAAAGCATTGATTTTACACCTGTTTTATCATTACTTTATTTGCAACTATGTCTTTCGCTAAAAGCACGACAGATTGCAGGGAATGTTATAGCACAAAAGGATATGTCATTAGAGTTGAAAGATTTGGTGTAATTGAAGAAAAAATACCGTCTTTGTTGACGGCTTTTAATGGATAAAAACTTTAATTGAATTTCTTTGTCACGCGGGAGAAGAAAAAAAAAACTCTCGGTTTTGCCGTTCGACTTTTCGGTCCAAATAGAATATTTCAATTTCTTTAATAGAATTTTTGAAATAGTGTCGGCTGAAACTTTAATAAATTGTTTCAGATTGGCTGGAAACAATTAATTTCTTTGGAGATTAGAAACATTAATTTCGCGACATTCATGAAAGTAATTTTTTCGATCTTTACAATAGATTTTTATTTAGCCATTTATTATGGAAATTTCCAAATCTGGGAATTGATTTTTAGTGCAGTGTAAAATATTACAATCGATACTTTTGGCATCTTCTGTTGATTTGGGCTCATTAATAGGTATTATTAAAGTTTATCATTTACAAGCCTCTTGAATTCATTTGTGACAAATTCAAGCTTTCACAATCGATAATTGCATTTAAGTTATTGTTCCGTATTTCTAAATGTTATGTAACTTCTGGCTCCACACACTGGTTGTTCTGTATTCATCAAGTTAAGCAGTTTTACCAGTTCATGTATTGATATGTAAGTCATTTTCAAAATATTCATACATATCTGTCCCACAATAATAAAAAAATATACTCCCATTATTTTTATAAATGGATATAAATATTTTAGTTCTTTATTGTACAATGTACACTTCGCAACGTAATGCACAAAAAAAAAAATGATTATTTTTACCTTAAAAATAGACTTTTTTAGCTAGAAAATGAAAAAAAAAAGCTGTCTTTTATCCGTATTTTAAAATTCAAAAATGTTTTTTACTTTATTTTTTTTATTATGAAGGGAAAATATTTGGGATTGTGGCGTACATAGAGAGCACATAACCCAACTTTGCCTGCCGAGTCACGAGGCCTTTTGGCTCAGCGACCAAAGCACTGGGCTACGACCACAAAGGTCCCAGGTTCTATCACCACTGGCGACACGCCGTCCATCCTACTGGGGGGACCTCGGCTATCACGTACGCCGCAGGATATTTCAAGAAAAAATCATCATTACATTAAATTTCTGAGATTGTTCCTAAAAAACTTTTTTTTCCTCAAAATTTCTTACAAAAAGAAAAAAAAGAGAAACTCGCTAATTGTTTTAATCTGGGGCTCTATGTGAAAACTCGTCAAAAAAAAAAAAAAAAACAATATAGCCATGATAAAACCGAATTTGGCACCAGGTTTGAAGAGATATTGACACGATACAAAATTGCAGCAGCTGGCTGAAATTATGTACATGGACATATGAACAATAGACTTGTTAAATTTCTACAAAAAGGAAAGAAAGAGAGTAAATTTCTTCTTTCTGAAAATTTCAGCAAAAGGTGCGGAAGTGAGTGCACCTACCGACTGCCGTAAAATGACTGCCAGGGTCTTTTCGTAAGCCGGCAGTCGGAGTCAGTGTCCAAATTTATTCAAGACAGCAAATCATTACATACAATAAAATTATTAAAAGACAAATAACAGGTTACAATACAAAAATAGCAAGAGAAAGGACTTACAAAACACAGAGATATGAAAAGATGATCACACGAAACAAACAGAATAATAAAAAATAAAAACAAATAAAAAAAATAAAGGTAAATTCACTAAGTGAATGAAAAGGTGTGCGCAAAAATATTATGGGCTAAGATCACGTGTTGGACGGAAGATTGTATAAAAGGGGTAGGTGAGAGAAATTTAATCAGAAGATGTCATGCATAACAAAAGAAAGAGTGATTAAGGGTGAATTTTAGTTTAGGTCGGGGAAGAGCAGGGTCCTGTTGGTTTCAAGAAAGTTTAATAGATTTAACATGCATCTGTGAGATTTAAGGTCAATACGGGAGAGGATTTTCCAGTTGTCTCTCATGTTTTGATTATTATAAAACATGAGAGACAACTGGAAAATCCTCTCCCGTATTGACCTTAAAGCTCACAGATGCATGTTAAATCTATTAAACTTTCTTAAAGACAACAGGACCCTGCTCTTCCCGACCTGAACTGAAATTTACCCTTAATCACTCTTTCTTTTGTTATGCATGTATATATATATATCAAACAAATCTGTACCTCAGAACCAGAGTAACGAAAGTCCATTTTCGTCATTTTTCAGTAGAGGGGAAAAACGATGTATTCGACAATCGTTTTTCCCCTCTACCGAAAAATGACGAAAATGGACTTACGTTAGTCTGGTTCTGAGGTACAGAAATGGGTTTGATTCTGGTATCTCATGCTGATGGTTCTATTCGCTATTAAAATAAACTATTAGGCGGCGCTGCAGTCTCTGGAAAATGGCAGATGAAAGAGGTAGAAGCAAGCAATAAGCAACTAATTAACCTGTTTTCATGCTTAATGAACGACATAATTTGTCAGTGTTTATGGAGTTTTTCATTTTCATTCTTTTAAAATTACATTTACGTCACAAACTCTGACGACTACGCTTTACCCCAAGGGAGGAATGGAACGCTGTACCTCTTTGAGTTATTTCTTAAATCACAGCCAGGTGGCGTTTTCAAGCTCTAGAACTGTGAATTATCTAATGGAAGTTGCTTTGATTCCATTCAGTAGTTTTTTATCAGACCAGATGGCTTTTATCTCGTTACAAATGTTCTTTTTTATTGTTATTTGCTTTTGTATGTGATAACTAGTACGGTACACAAAGAAATAGGTATAAAAAGAAAGTCACAAAAACTTTTGAGTCTTAATCTTAGAGTTACACATTTTTATTTTTAAAACTTTTTTTAGCTATTTCCCTTGGAATCTAGTCAACAATTATATCATTATTCCGACAATTACGCAATATATGATGTAACAAACGCTGTATACCATAAACACTTTATTCTTCACCTTGAAGTACGTTTTCCGAGGAAGTGAAGCAGTACTTCTTCCTGGCAGTAACAAACATTTGGAAGTTATCCCTTTTTTTCGCTGTCAGATATTTCAAGTTGTTCTTCAATATTTTAAAAACCGCACTAGCCTGAACTATTCGAAAAATAATGCTGCTCCATCTTCAGGTCTGGACACCTGCCACTACAAGTTTTCCGCTTCTACGTGTGCTACGTAAACACGCTGCCAGACGTCAATGTGGATATGTTTTCTTTAAAAGCATGTTGCCAAATTCAGAAAGGAAATACTGATTCCGTTCTATGAACACACAGTTCTTCAACTTTCAAGATGTCAAATAATTTTAGAGGTTAGGAATATTCCTTACACTTACCGGTGAGCTACTGGCAAAAGAAAACAAAAAATAAGTTTGGCATGCAAAACGGGTTTAGAATTTTGAAACTCTATACAGCATATCTTTTTTCACAAGATGATTATAATTAAACTTCTGCAAAGTTATCCAAACAGTAGGGATTACGAGTTGCAGACCCTATTCAATTTCCTCTTCAATTAGGTTGTATGGTTTTGGAGAGTCATAATTTTTTTTGAGCAGCACGTTAAAAGCGAAAGTAAAATCTGCAACCCACGACATAGAAAGTAATTTAAGATATAGTCTCTGATAATATAAAAATAAACATAGTGGTATTATCAATCAAGACTTTTTTAAATTTAATTGGCTGCAGAAATATTTCTTGTAAGGCACTTTTCAAGTTAATGTTCAGTATGTATGTATTCTAAAGTTATTCACAATAAATTTACGAAGAGATCAGACCAGTGCCAGGGTCAAACAAAATACTGTCTTTCATTCCAAGACTAAGTTAATTTATACATTTAATGTTTCAACCAATCCGAAAAGAACTTTATTTCTTCATTTATTTACTAGTACAAGTTTTGAATAAGCTATTTTTTGTTTTCTCAAATATAACTATAAAAAACTCGTACTTCTATCATTTTATTCCAGCATAATTTCCCGAAATGGCGGCATCAAAATGCATAAGATCTTGAAAAGACTCTTTATTTGTACAAAGATCCGACTGAAATGTATTCAGGTGGGACAAAATGTTTCTCTTTTAATGGATTCTTAAAAGTAAATAAAGTTCGTAAAGCAGTTCTATACTCTCCTAGATAGAAGTTAAGTCTGTGAGTAAGTCAAGTGTTCTTTCAAAACACTATAGCCAAGAGGAATTTATAGCGTTGACGGGAAATGGTCGTAAAACCGTTGATCCAGCTAAGGAGTTCAAACTGCAACCATTTTTATTCAAATGCATCCGATCCGGAATGTTTTTAAGAAAGTGTTTGGAAGTCTTGCTTAGTTTATAGTAGTTCAAAAATGACAAGTATTTCCAAAGAAAGTTTTTATAAATTGTTTATTTAAAGATTAACCAACCAGTCCTGTTTTTGGTGGGGGACAATATTTTTTCAAGTACACAATTTATGACAAAATAATTATTCTAAACTAGTCAAATCCGAGTACTCCTTTATTCCAAAAAAAAAAAAAAATCTGATTTTTAATCTATTGATAAACAAGCGTGTGCTTTCGGTAGTGTTTTCACTTGTAAAGGCAAAATTATGTATACAGGTACTCATCATACAGATATACATATACACACATATAAGTGTGACTACTATTTAAAAACCAAGAGTTGTAATTGCTGCCTCCTTAGCCCTCTTCAATAATGGTTCTACTCACCAGGAAACAATACGATAGTGTTGTAATTAAACATTTTAAAATAAGTAGCAATTGAAAGAGCATTGAAAAACATGTTTCTGGACATTTTTCGCGTGATTTGTAGATAGATATCCTGCTCATACAGATAGTGAAATTGTTTGATCAATTTCCCGCCAAGTCTTTAAATCTGAGGCTTCTTTTTAAATTTTGACAAAGTTTTAAACCATATAGCTCGATAACGGGTGGACTAGGGCAACTATTTTTGCGCCAAAAATATGACTCGAGATGTCCTTTCGATTGCTACCTATTTAAACTTTTTTCTCTATTACACTATTCGCGTAATTCCCTGGTCAGTAACTAGACTCTCCTCACAAAGGCATCATCTCTGCATTAACTCTTTCTTCGATTAATATTACCACATATTTAGTTTAGCATCTAGGTATTTCTTTCTCTTTTGTTTCTCTTTTTTCCCTGCTACCGGCAATAGTAACATGCCATTGATGTTCCAAAAAGAGTCTGGAATTTTCTTACGCAACATGTGATGCTTTTTTTACTTGATGTCACATCATCTTTATTATGAAAAAAAGTACATCTATAAATAGCTATTGACTTTCGTTGCGTCTTTTGCTTCATTCAATTTTAATTATGCAACATTAATATCTGTTCTCGAAACTCTACATTTTACCACGACAAGAAAAACCTTTCCTATTCAGTTGCTTTTTAATTAAAACGGAACAATACTTCAGGTTTGCTTTTTTATGAGGTTATTATTATTTTCTTTTTGGTTCTATTCCGGCAAGATACTATTAATGTTCTATGCCTGAAATCTTTTTTGACGCGATAAATGAAGAATTTTATAGTTGATCGCGGTTTGACTAAAAGCGTAATCAGGATTTACCTAAGCGGCATTCATTTCCTTTACTTAAATCAGTTTGAAATATGTGCTTTCAGTTCTATGATATAAGGGAAATACTAAGCAGCATTAATAATGTCAACTTTTAAAGCTCTCTCTAGCTAAATGATATTTAAAGTTGTGTGTTTGTCTAAACAGTTAGATGTTTCTGCTTTTATTAAAATTCAACCAATGCCCTTAATGAACTTAGCATTCTTTTAATTTCAAATATTCTCAGCAATTAGGTATTGATTTTCTTTAAATGCGCAATTTTTATTTATTTATGATTTTTTTTTTGTAAATAATTTCTGTAAAATGCAAAAGAGAAAAAAAACCGAGTGTGTGTGTGTTAAATTACGCAAGTACTCCTTCAAACATAACGAATCAAGTGTCTTAATTACCAGTTTTATAGACAACTAGCTGTGGGGCCCGGCGTTGCACGGGCTTTAAAGTAGGAATGAAAATTTAAATAAACTACTCGCCGTCAAGGCGGTATATAATGATATATAACCGCCAAGGCAGCTCGCCTTTAAAGTAGCGAGGAAAGTTTCAGCAAACTACTCGCCGCCAAGGCGACTCGCCTTTAAAGTAGTAAGAAAAGTTAAAACAAATTACTCGCCGTCAAGGCAGCTCGCATTTAAAGGAGGGAGGAAAGTTTTAGCGAAACCGGTTTCAAAAAACTACTCCCCGCTAAAGCGGCTCGCTAAAAAACTTTCCCGCATCAAAAAGTCAATCGCATTATTTGCACATGCTTCCTCAGGAATAAAAACAATGTCAAGTAGCACATATTTAACACTCTCCCTAATAAACAAATACAATTCCCTACCAAAAACAAATATTTCCAAACCGCTCTCTTCCTGTAACATTAATTGCAAAATTCCAAACAAAAAAGTTGTTTTAATATTTAGATCGCAGCCAAAAAAAATCCCTGCTAAAAACATGAATTACAATTAAATTTGAAACACATTTTCAAAATGGTACCAGAAAAAAAAAATATAAGTCATTAAGTAGGCAGGAATTCAAGTGAAACACGGACGATCGCATTATTTGCCTTGTTGAAACGCCGTAAAATGAAATGCTTTTAAGAAACGAAATGAAGAAAAGGACACCAACAATGAATTTAAAAGATGTCGCAATAGCAACGCAATAAAACGTTAATAGTTTGATCAGGAAAGAGGTTTTCGAACTCAAAGTTCAAACGCTTGTAAATTTTTTTCTAGTGGAGATAAAAGCTTGGTTCTTCGACTATAAGTCGAATCAATTCTGAGGTTAAAAATATCGCTCTATCCAATGGCGTAAAAATCAAAACTGTGGAATAATTAGTTTATTTTTTATTGATGGTTTTAATGAACCAAGTATTGCAAGAAATCGGGTGAAGCCTTGCAAAAGGCAAGTTTAAAAATTGAATAACTCGTGCTGTGTTTACGTTAGAGAATCGGAACAAACTGCATAGGACGAACAAAATTTTTCTGCTTCCAACGATATATAACATTAATATGTGCAAGTAATTTTTAACCCCAGTATTCGGCGATTTATGAGAAAATTGCCTTGAATTCGAATAAAAAACGAATCGCTTATCGAATCTTTTCAAACTATAGCCTAAAGTCTTTCTGGATAAATGGACTATTCAACACAAAAAGAATTTTTCAAATCGAACCAGTAGTTCCTGAGATTAGCGCGTTCAAACAAACAAACAAACTCTACAGCTTTATATTATTAGTAAAGATTTGTACACCTGACCCTCACTCTGCAAAAATACAGAAAAAAAAACACACACACATATACAAGGATCTTTTAAATTTCGTAAATCTCGTACTAATGAGAATTTCTGAAAACCAAAAAAGCCTCCTTTCCGAATTCAGTAAAGATCCAAATTAGTAAAAATGTGCAATGTGTAGACTTGAATAAGAATACACATACATACATTAATTTATGCAGAAATATAGCTATATAAATAGATAGTTTAATATAAACTAATATAATGCTGGAAATAACCTGCGATTCATTCAAATCTAAAGCCTTATGAAATTTTTGCGATTAATGACGAAATACACCTGATTTTCACCAATTATTAGGAAAATATTAGTATTGGTATGGCAAAGAGAGAGACAAGCCTTAAAAATTTGCAACGAAGAAGAAAACATCTTTCCACTTCCTTTTCTTCGTTTAAACATCTCGTTCAAACAAAATTAATGTTTCGAAATACCATTTCCTCACGAAGTTTGTTTGAATCTCTCATCAAAATTTCCAATAGCCTTTTGATACTACGGATTCAGTATAAAACATAACAAATGGAAAAGAAAATACGTTCCACTCCTAAAGTGAAAAAACAGGCAAGCTCACCGAAAATTATCGGGCGTCTTGTGATGAATGCCGTCCGAAAATTGCAGGGTCGGAATGGAACGACTCTTCCCGAGATCAAGAAGTATCTCCGAGCCAACAAAAACCTGGATATAGACAAGATGAGCACAGAGCTGAAGATGTTCGTGAAGAATGGGATGGACCGCGGACTCCTTACTCGAGAGGGAGGTCTGTATAAGGTAGGAGAAAGGGCCAGAAGGAGGCGCAGGTCTTCGCCTAGAACCTCGCGTAGGAGACGATCTAGGAGGCGATCCGGAGGTCGCAGACGATCCAGGAGATCCAGTGGTGGTAGGAAAAGGTCATCAGGCAGGCGACGATCCAGACACCGAAGGAGAAGGACCGCCCCTGCTCAAGAAGAGTGATCCACACGTATCAACTCCATCGCAGCTATAGATTTGGCGATAAAAACAGATTTGGCGGTTTATTTGGCGGCTGTTGTTCACAAACGCAAGCAATTATCTAAAGTCGCCAAAAACTGCCAAATAAAGCGCCAAATCTGTAGCTGCAGTGGAGTTAATACGCACATAACTCCATTTGTTCCAACTGCCTCCTTCTGACAGTCAAAATTTTCTTCAGATCATACTTTCGTTTCCATGCAATGATACTTCAGCAAGATTTGAACAACAAGTTAGACAAACTGGTACGAAAAAAATAGTCACGTCTGCTGATAATCGATAACTTTTCTTTGAAAACTCTTAAACATCTCTTTCAAAATATAACAAAATTTGATGTCAGGAGAAAAAAGAAGAAAAACGACTATCTTAATTTAGAAGTTTCAATGCAATAGAAGATCGATTTTAAACATCAGAAGAGAAAATCAATAAGTTTAATTTAGATTGTGATCTGAAATAAAAACATTTGAAATTTGAAGAACGTATCTGATTTTGGCGATGTTTCGAACTTGAGTTGTCGCCAAATTTGGTAAAAAACAAATATATCCGACAATTATTTTTTTTTAATTAAAATACGCATTTGGTACGCTTTTGGGCACTTATCGATTAGCCGGTTGGGTAAATTCCTACTTCAGGGTCCGGGTTTGGCGATTTTTTTTCAGACTGTGGGCAGAATTAATAAATGGTTGACAGAAAACCATAAATCTAAATTAGAAACCATAAATCTAATGGTAGCCAGATTTTATAATTTATCGCCGGACCTTAAACTAGGATTCATCTGCCGGGTGCAAGCGAAAAGTCAAAAATCGCCAATGTCGCCAAGCGAAGAGAACGACAAATCTGTCAACGGAACAAAAGTACGCTTAACGGTAAATAAATATGGTTGGTAGAAATTTGGCAAAATTCTACATTATTTAGCGACAAGATTTAGCGGTACATTATTTGGCGATTTTTCGCTTGCGCCCGACTAACGGATAAGTACCCTTTTTATCCCACTTGGACTGTAGAAAGGATTCAATTTTTGCGATATAAGTCTATAAGATCCCAATTAGACGAACTTTTCAGTTAAAATTATTTTATCACGAGTTTCAAAACTCCAATGAAACTCGAGTAGCTTCTCTTAGTATTAAAGGAGAAAATTTTTACAAGTAGCAACAATTTTTTTTCACATAAAACTTTGGCTGGATTAAGGAAATTAGTCTCTATGCAAGATAGGCGATGGAGAATAGAATTTTGAATGTTTGATTTAGTTAGTGGAATATTTTACTTCTTAATTGAACTTTTGATGTGTAGTGACTTCTTTTATTTATTTGGTGGATTAATTCAAATGTTAACGGAATTTTTAATGTTTTTGAAAAGCCTAACGTATTTATTTGACGGTTTTTTTTTTTTTTTAATTTTAATGTAATGAGTGGTTGTGGCGCCAAGAGTTTGAAAACCACTCACAACCACCATACCGTAACTTACCTTAAATATTTTACAGATTTTGATAACTTATAGTTAAAATCAAATATCTTGCAGGGATTTCTGGGAATTACCATAACGGGGGATACACCAAACTGGCCTGAAATAACTTGCAGCCATTTTCGCTCCTCATACTTTAACCTATTGTTTTATTTTTTAATCTTTCTTTTCATGTTAGTTAAAGTTTTATCTATTTATTTATTCTTTAATGCTTGGCGGACTATTTTATGTTTTTACTGTGTTAGCCTAATTATTTGGCAGTTTTGTTTTCATTTTAGTCTTGTTTATACACTAAAACTGATATAAAGTAAAAAATAATACGTCAACTAATAAATTGACAAACGCTTTTTCAGTAAAACAACGCGCCAAATATAAAAAATAATAAATGTTTTTTTAAATAGATGCAAAAATGGCAACAGCAGCTTCGGCAATGGGACATTTTTTCGCCATTTAGCCTTGTTCTACTTTATGATTATTCCCCCTAAGACGAATTTGCTTGGCCACCACAAATTAAAACAGATCCAAATTTGGGACCATACTAAACCAGCCTCAAATTCGAAACACACATGAACACTGAACACACAAAATCAATACCTTCCCGACGATGCAATTCATCCTAAGCGATATTATTGGTAGGGGGCACGTGGGCACTCGTGGGCACGTAAGCATATCGGTTGGTCCCTAGATGAATGGAAAACCGTGGCCTGGTCCGATGAGTCACGATTTCAGCTGGTAAGAGCCGATGGTAGGGTTCGAGTGTGGCGCAGACCCCACGAAGCCATGGACCCAAACTGTCAGCAAGGCACTGTTCAAGCTGGTGGTGGCTCCGTAATGGTGTGGGCTGTTTTTTCATGGCATGGACTTGGTCCTCTAGTGCGACTGGACCGAACATTGACTGGAAATGCTTATGTGCAGCTACTTGGAGATCACTTGCAGCCATTCATGGACTTCATGTACCCAAACAACGATGGGATTTTTATGGATGACAATGCGCCATGTCACCGGGCCACAACTGTTCGCAATTGGTTTGAAGAAAATTCTGGACAATTCCAACGAATGATTTGGCCACCTAGATCGCCCGACATGAATCCCATTGAGCATTTATGGGACACCATCGAGAGGTCTGTTCGTGCCCAAAATCCTGCCCCATCAACGCTTTCACAATTATGGACGTCTATCGAGACAGCATGGCTCAATATTCCTGCAGAAGACTTCCAACGACTTGTTGAGTCCATGCCACGTCGAGTTGTTGCACTTCGCCGGGCAAAAGGAGGGCCGACACGATATTAAGAGGTATCCCATGACTTTTGTCACTTCAGTGTATATTATATTTGAAAAAAAAAAATCTTGTGAAATTCTGCTCTTTTGTTTATTTTGCTTAAATTGTGCGTACATTTTAAATGACAACAGACAATTTGTTTTTAAGGTTTTAAAAAAAGTAATACTGGGTCATTCCATGAAAATGTCAACCTCAGTCGAAGAAAAAAAAATACCGAAGTGAGAAAAGTACGAAAAAGGAATAAATAAATAAATAAATAAAAATTATACAACTCAAGAAGTTAAAAAAATTGAAAAAGTATTGTAATTATCACTGAGATTAGCCATAATAAATAGTTTGTAGTGTGTTTACTGCTTGTTATTCGATGGTTACGTTAGTCACACTCCATCTTGAGTAAAAGTGACACTTAAGACTAAAAAAAATTAAGATTTAATAAATGTGTTTTATGTTTTTAAAAGCCAACTTTACACAGTTTTCAAATATCATTCAATTTTTAACACTTGCTTAACTTTGGGCAATTTTTGCCTCACAACATGAGCATTCATTTTCAGGGTTGCAAAAATGTTACGTTAGTCCCGCTGCTATTTTGGTTGAAAAAATATCTATTAACAGTAATTTTGTTTTAATTTCTTAGCAGAAATGATACATAGATACCATGTACATTGTAAATCCACTAACATAACTAAAAAATATTTTTATCTTTTAAGTTACAAGTAAAAACAGTTACAAAATCAGCTCTGAATGTTACATTAGTCACTATGAAATGACCCTACTGCAATTTAAAATGAAAAATGAAGCTGACAGAGTGGTGTAGTGGTTAAGACGCTGGCCTCTCACGCCCAAAGGTGCGAGATTAAACCCAACTCCAGTCGGTGGATTTTCATGATGCAGAAAATCGACAGCGTCCATGTCGTATGATTATGTAAAAGGTCCCCCGTGTACTTGTTTGGCATTAAGTATATCTTCGCAAAATTAAATTCTAAGTGCAGTGTCGCATCGAACAGAGCCCAGGTGTCTCCATCTAGTGAGGAAACTGAGCTTCAAAATTATGTGGCAATGGCATTCCACCGATGGTGGTGCCACATGAAAGAGTGGGTACCGGTCTCGGGGAATGCACTAGGTCTGCAAATGGCAGAAGCTATATACGCAGCCTCATTTGAAAGAAAAAAAATGAACTGTTTAAAATTTGGCGCCTTACTAACGAAGTTCGAGGGAGTTATGACGTT
This sequence comes from Uloborus plumipes, assembly GCA_038373865.1. Taxonomy (NCBI): domain Eukaryota; kingdom Metazoa; phylum Arthropoda; class Arachnida; order Araneae; family Uloboridae; genus Uloborus; species Uloborus plumipes. Next base: position 28,087 of record JAXGGA010007744.1, on the reverse strand, counting down.
TTCATTAAAAACACCTTTCAAAAATAAAATATATGATTTCAAATTTTTACGTAGTAGGTAGCGGTGATGCTTTTCTCCTATGTAGAGAGAATTTAATTTTTAATTGTCTGCGAGAAATGTGGTATTAATTTAGGTACGCGGATAATTTCACCTCTATAGTTGCTGATATCTTAAGTCTAAACTTTGGCTTTTGAGCTACCGATTTGTTTCTTACCTCTTTATATAGCACACAAGCACTTGTAAACCCATCAATCATGCGTGTCTCAATTTCAGCTGTATTTTAAGTCATGAAAAAACAAAACAAAAAGCAATACTTTTTTGGGAGCAAATCAGTATGGTCAAATTGACTGAATGATAGATTCAAGTTTTTTTTTTTTTTTCCTTTTTAACGGAAGCGATCCATCAAACCCTTATCCCCGCGTCAGGCATTTGCGGTTCACCATGAAAAGGAAAACCAATTCCGAAGATGAATTGTAACTACACTTTTATAAGCTTCATTCCGCCCTCCCTTACTTTTAGAGTTGCTACCTTTTTTAGCTTCAAAGACTATAAGTGCAGTGGCTCTGAGTCTTTTTCAGTCCATCGCTCTCCTCTCCTTTGCATATTGAAATCGTATTGATTTTTTAAACAAAAAGTTCATCCACATTAAAAATCTGATAATCAAATAAATCAAAAATATATGACTTCTCATTTATGTACACTTAGTTTTCTTTTTGCCTTGTTTCACTATTGTATATTGAAGGGAATGCGTGAAAATGTTGCATTGCATAATTAAGTTACTTAATTGAATTGAAAAAAAAATAATAAGTAAAAAATAAAGAAATAAAAGCATTTGTCAGAGATACAACATGTTTAGTTTTTTATTATTACTATTATTTTTAAATTGAGCTCGCGAATTTGATATAGTATACATTCCCATTCAAGTAATAACTTCGATGCATTGTATCCAAACAATTGCCTCTCAAAAGAATGTCTATATTTTGTTTGGTGCGGTAGTGTTAGAGGCTCTTATTGCTAGCTGATTTCCTTAACTCTCATTAGAAGCATCAAACAACGTTCTAAAACAGGTAAAGGTTAAAAGATTTAAAAAGAAAAAAAAAGAGGAAAAATTTACACGATTAAAAATAAAGTTTAATGTTTCACCCAAAACCTGGTTGAATCTACCAAAATTTAACAGCAGCCATATAACTGGTGAAAAGTTTTTACTAATGTAATGCTGCTTTTATTAACTGGTGACTACAAAATGCACCGTTAAAGTGGGGAAACTCCTTACCAATAAAATATTTGCAACTAAATGTTGCTAGATATAATTTTTTTTCTTGTTGAAACATTTTACTTTATTTTAAGTACTCTCCTTATATTAAGTATCTGTATCAAAAAATACAATCTTTCAATTCAATAATTCACGAACTGATTTTTCCTTCAAAGACATGTCAGTCAATGGTATTAACGTTTTGCTTCATTTTCAGGTGCAGCCATGTCTTTCAAAAAATAACCAAGTCCAAAGCAATGCCTTTCAATGAGGTGCAAGATTCAGATAGCGTTATGTCTTTCTATCACATATCGGAGGAAGTTCTGCATTGCAATATCACCGGCCTTAATGATACGCATTCATACAACGGTAAGACACACTGATATGTTTACTTAATTTATCTTTGGTTTAATGAATTGTTTAAAATGACTTGAAGTTTAAATCTCGAAATTCAAATATATGCGTGTAAAAGTTTAGCCTTTGAATAAGTTAATTAAATTTATTTGCTACCATTAACTTTATAATTACTATTATTTTTCAATGTTTTTGGCAACAAAAAAAGCGAGATTCGGCATATTAGCCTCCTGTACTTGGACAACGCCTCTTAAATACTTCACTTCACACTCTCCAGGGTCCCCCGTACCTACCATAGCTTCGTGGTTTAACCGGGATAGGGCCCTGAAGAGCGCTCTGTTCTTAATTTTGAACCAGAACCTAGGGTCGAGCAAACCCTAGGGCCCAGCACCCCCAGAGGTATCGTTTCACTTGGAGGACTTTGTGACCACGACATTTTTAACGCCTCCCAGCCACCATTAATCAAGGCGGTGGATCTTTGATCGGCTGGGTTTCGAACCCGGGTCCCTCCGGACACGAGTCCGATGCCTTACCGATCGGGCCACCACGGCCCGCCTCTTAAAAACTAAATGCCTACTGCTTTCTGGTTTTGGCACAGAGTAAAATTTCTCCCTTGGTTCACGAAGTACTGCCATCTATCGGAGTTCTTGGAGACAGAGAAATTAAAGATTGGTTGATTTCTAACTTTATATTTTTAAAATTAACCAATCAAAAAATTTAATTCGAATATTGTTTGGATTCATCACCATAACAACGGCATCATCGGACTGCCGCAAGGTGGCACTTAAAGTTTAACGATTGTCTCCCGTATTGAGGCAAATATGGTAGGCTAAGGCCCCTATATATACTATATGTCTATATAGCGGCTCTATGGTAGGCATTTAGTATTTAGGAGGTGTTGATTTGCAGAGGGCGCTGTGTGACCACTGTCACAAAGTTGGGGATACGGTGATATAGAAGGTAGAAAATAGTATCGATCGATAGCAGTATTGATGCCATTTGCAGTTGTTACAACGGCATGGTGCCTTAAGTATCGTTGTCACACACTGGCGTATTTGAGATAAAAAGCCGGGAATCAATCGAAATTGTTAAATTTCTCCGATTAGCGTCGGTCATAGGTCTTAAAATAGGTGGATGCAATGAGGAAGTGTTCCCTTTTTATTAGGAGTAACCGTAAAAAATTACCAGCAGTCAAAACTTAGCAGTTTTATGATTCGGATGTTTTGTCTGTGATATTTAAGTTTTTCAACAAACATTCATTGTCTTGGTCTTCCCTTTGAAAAATATATTAAGAGAAAATTTAGATTGTCGATGGACTTCAATAAAGTTTGTACTCTATTATTAAATACATTTTATTTTTTAGACTGCTATTATTTGAATTAATGCCGTTCCTCAAGTCCCACAAAAATGAACATCCATTTTTTCGCTAGTTTTGAGTGTAATTAAACACCAAGTACTTATTTTTAATAATTCAAAATTGTACCCTAGGATACTTCAGAATATCTATTTTGATTATCAGCAACAAACTTTGTTCATATTTACCCCCGAAAATAATAAAAGCGTAAACTTGGCAAACTATTATTTCATAAGTTTTCCGATTTTCAGTTACTTTTAGGTTTTATGACTAAAACTGAAAGAATTCGAATTAAACTTTGTCCTTCTGAGCATGGCTACCTGCGATCTTAAAGCGGCTAACCAGACGGGCGAAAAAGAGCGTACAAGCAGAACTTACATTTTCTGCCACATCAGTCATTTGGCGCTGATCTCCTAGGGTTCGGTGAGACTTTTTAAAGGGAAAGGTATAGTAATAACCAGGGCTGCGGAGTCGGAGGAAAAATGGTCGACTCCGACTCCGACTCCGGGATTTTAAAACTTTCGACTCCGACTCCGACTCCCGACTCCTGCTCTTTTTTTAATTATTTTTTTTTACCCAAATATGAAGAGGGAAAAACCCTAAACAAAGGTTGAAATATTAAGTCCATTTTTAAAAGTTTCATTTTTATTCATGGTCGTAGCCAGGACTCACTTTAAAGGGGCGGATAGCAAGCTGGGGTATCCCAGTCGGAGGTCATGAGAGGTCATTGTGACCTCTCAAAAAGTTCAATTTTCTCAAGAATTCTCGCAGGTAATTTCACCACGTTCACCTCAATTCTCGGAGGTCACTGTGACCTCCCAAAAAGTCAATTTTCTCCAGAGCAAAAAACAAGTGCCGCTCTTGTCATTTGACTCCGTACAAAACTAATCCTTTTCTTGTTAAATGGCCAGACTTTATTTTAAGGCTACAGTGGACAAATAAAACTGATTTTTTTCAATTATTGATTTATCTGACTAAAACTTTGTGTGCTTGTATTATTGTATATTTACTACATCTAAAAGCATAAAAAACACAAATTAGTGCAAAAACAATGAATACTTTTTTTCAAATTTCAAATTTAAATATTTTTTTAGCAAAATTTCAAAATGTTCCAGGCGTCGCAAATTTTTTTCAAACTTGGAATTTCCACTTAATTTCCAATCATTAGGCATGATTGCACAAAACAATGCATTACATGCAATGTTTTATGTGATAATTTGTAAAAGATGGCTAAAAATGAAAATTTATATGATTTTTTCAACTGAAAATTTTTATTTTCAGCCAACTTTTATAAACTTTCTCATAAAACATTGCATGTAATGCATTGTTTTGTGCAATCATGTCTAATGATTGGAAATCAAGTGGAAATTCAAAGTTTGAAAAAAATTTGCAACGCCTGGAACATTTTGAAATTTTGCTAAAAAAATATTTAAATTTGAAATTTGAAAAAAAGTATTCATTGTTTTTGCACTAATTTGTGTTTTTTATGCTTTTAGATGTAGTAAATATACAATAATACAAGCACACAAAGTTTTAGACATATAAATCAATAATTGAAAAAAATCAATTTTATTTGTCCACTGTAGCCTTAACACATTGCATTTTTGCTGCAAAGACCCGCCATTTGAAGCACTTTGTAATGATCCTAGATGCTAAGGATTTGGATATTGGACGCTGAAAATTTGTATCTGTTAGTTTCAAAGATATGTTTTCACCTCCATAAAATTTCATCCAAATCGGAGGTGGTCGGAGTCGGAGTCGGAGTCGACATGTTTTTCAGCGACTCCGACTCCGACTCTTTTGGTCCAAAATCAGTCCGACTCCGACTCTTCGACTCCGACTCCGACTCCGCAGCCCTGGTAATAACATGCGTGTAAAGACTTGATTTCTAGGAGTAAAACTGTTTCAGTCTTAATGAAAAAAAAACAAACATCAAAATACATAGTGTTGTTATGTGTTCACAGTTTAAAACATTTATAAAGCACATGAAACAATTAAAAGATTGTTTAAAAGTCATAACACATGCAGTCTTCGAACTACATTTACGTGAAACATTACGTTTACATCTGATTTAGAAGATAGCTTTATATATGCGAGAGACAATCATTTATTTAAAGGATTGCATTTTCCTCACTTCCGGTTTAACCAGAGTTGCAAAAAGGAAAGCTGATTCTTCTAAAATTACATTTATAGAAGCGCCGAAGAAAACGTAAAAGTTTAATTAAAATGCAGTTAGATGCAGGCCCGTCCTTCCGAATTGGGGGAGGGGGGTCAATTAAAATACAGTTTTGTATTTTAATTGACCTCCTCCCCCGGATGGGGGGGGTGGAAATTCCGAATTAGGGGAGGGGGCTTAGAGGGGTGGGTCAATAAAAACACAGTTTTGTATTTTTATTGACCCCCCTCCCCCGGATGGGAGGGAAATTCCGAATTAGGGGAGGGGAATCAGAGGGGGTCAATTAAAATAGTTTTGTATTTTAATTGACCCCCTCCCCCGAATGGGGGGAAATTCGGAATTGGGGGAGGGGGGGTCAGAGGGGGTCAATTAAAATATAGTTTTGTATTTCAAAAACCCCCTACCCAGAATGGGGGGAAATTTCGAATTGGGGGAGCGGGTCAGAGGGGGGGAGTCAATTAAAATACAGTTTTGTATTTTAATTGATCCCCTCCTCCGAATGGGGGGGCGGGGATTCGGAATCGGGGAAGGGGGGTCAGAGGGGAGTCAATTAAAATACAGTTTTGTATTTTAATTGACCCCCTCCCCCGAACAGGGGGGGAATTCGGAATTGGGGGAGGGGGTCAGTTAAAATACAGTTTTGTATTTCAAAACCCCCCTCCCCCGAATGGGGGGGGGAATTTCGAATTTGGGGAGGGGGGTCAGAGGGGGGTCAATTAAAATACAGTTTTGTATTTCAAAACCCCCCTCCCCCGAATGGGGGGAAAATCCGAATTGGGGGAGGGGGTCAGAGGGGGGGTCAATTAAAATACAGTTTTGTATTTTAATTGACCCCCCTCCCCCGGATGGGAGGGAAATTCCGAATTTGGGGAGGGGGATCAGAGGGGGGTCAATTAAAATACAGTTTTGTATTTTAATTGACCCCCTCTCCCGAATGGGGGGAAATTCGGAATTGGGGGAGGGGGGTCAGAGGGGGTCGATTAAAATACAGTTTTGTATTTCAAAAACCCCCTCCCAGAATGGGGGGGAAATTTCGAATTGGGGGAGGGGGTCAGAGGGGGGGGGCAATTAAAATACAGTTTTGTATTTTAATTGATCCCCTCCCCCGAATGGGGGGGGAATTCGGAATTGGGGGAGGGGGTCAGGGGGGAGTCAATTAAAATACAGTTTTGTATTTTAATTGACCCCCTCCCCCAAATGGGGGGAAATTTCGAATTGGGGGAGAGGGGTCAGAGGGGGGTCAATTAAAATACAGCTTTGTATTTTAATTACCTCCCTCCCCCGAATGGGGGGGGAATTCCGAATTGGGGGGGGTCAATTAAAATACAGTTTTGTATTTTAATTGGCACCCCCTCCCCCGAATGGGGGGGAATCCGAATTGGGGGAGGGGGGTCAGAGGGAGGGTCAATTAAAATACAGTTTGGTATTTTAACTGACCCCCTCCCCGAACAGGGGGGGAATTCGGAATTGTGGGAGTGTGGTCAAAGGGGGGTCAATTAAAATACAGTTTTGTATTAAAAAACCCCCTCCCCAGAATGGGGGGGAAATTTCGAATTGGGGGAGGGGGTCAGAGGGGGGTCAATTAAAATACAGTTTTGTATTTTAATTGATCCCCTCCCCGAATGGGGGAATTGGAATTGGGGAGGGGTCAGTACTCCCCTCACCGGATGGGAGGGAAATTCCGAATTGGGGGAGTGGGATCAGAGGGGGGTCAATTAAAATACAGTTTTGTATTTTAATTAACCCCCTCTCCCGAATGGGGGGAAATTCGGAATTGGGGAAAGTCAGAGGGGGTCAATTAAAATACAGTTTTGTATTTCAAAAACCCCCCTCCCAAGAATGGGGGGAAATTTCGATTTGGGGGGGGGGGGTTCAGAGGGGGGGTCAATTAAAATACAGTTTTGTATTTTAATTGATCCCCCTCCCCCGGATGGGAGGGAAATTCCGAATTGGGGGAGGGGGGTCAGAGGGGAGTAAATTAAAATACAGTTTTGTATTTTAATTGACCCCCTCCCCCAAATGGGGGGGGGGAATTTCGAATTGGGGAGAGGGGTCAGAGGGGGGTCAATTAAAATACAGCTTTGTATTTTAATTACCTCCCTCCCCCGAATTGGGGGAGGGGGGTCAATTAAAATACAGTTTTGTATTTAAATTGGCACCCCCTCCCCCGACTGGGGGGGAATCCGAATTGGGGGAGGGGGGTCAGAGGGAGAGTCAATTAAAATACAGTTTGGTATTTTAACTGACACCCTCCCCGAACAGGGGGTGAATTTGGAATTGTGGGAGTGTGGTCAGAGGGGGGTCAATTAAAATACAGTTTTGTATTAAAAAACCCCCTCCCCAGAATGGGGGGGAAATTTCGAATTGGGGGAGGGGGGTCAGAGGGGGGGTCAATTAAAATACAGTTTTGTATTTTATTTGACCCCCTCTCCCGAATGCGGGAAAATTCGGAATTGGGGGAGGGGGTCAGAGGGGTCAATTAAAATACAGTTTCGTATTTCAAAAACCCCCATCCCCCGAATGGGGGGAATTCCGAATTGGGAGAGGGGGTCAGAGGGGGGGGGTCAATTAAAATAGTTTTGTATTTTAATTGACCCCCTCCCCCGAATGAGCAGAATTCCGAATTGGGGGAGGGGGTCAGAGGGGGGTGGTCAATTAAAACAGTTCTGTATTTTAAATGACCCCCCTCTGACCCCCCTCCCCCAATTCGAAATCCCCCTATTCGGGGGAGGGGGGTCAATTAAAATACAAAACTGTTTTTAATTGACCCCCCCCTCTGACCCCCCTCCCCCAATTCCGAATTCCCCCATTCGGGGAAGGGGGGGCAATTAAAATACAAAACTGTATTTTAATTGACCCCCTCTGACCCTCCCCCAAATCGGAATCCCCCTCAATTCGGAATTCCCCTCCAATTCGGGGGAGGGATCAATTAAAATACAAAACTGTTTTAATTGACCCCCTCTGACCCCTCCCCTAATTCGGAATCCCCCCCAATTCGGAATTCCCCCCAATTCGGGGAAGGGGGCAATTAAAATACAAAACTGTATTTTAATTGACCCCCCTCTGACCCCTCCCCCAATTCGGATCCCCCAATTCGGAATTCCCCCCCAATTCGGGGAGGGGGTCAATTAAAATACAAAACTGTTTTTAATTGACCCCCTCTGACCCCCTCCCCAATTCGGAATCCCCCCAATTCGGGGGGGGGGGCAATTAAAATACAAAACTGTATTTTAATTGACCCCCCTCTGACCCCTCCCCCAATTCGGAATCCCCCCCAATTCGGAATTCCCCCCCCCCCAATTCGGGATAGGGGGTCAATTAAAATACAAAACTGTGTTTTAATTGACCCCCCTCTGACCCCTCCCCCAATTCGGAGTTCCCCCCATTCGGGGGAGGGGGCGATTAAAATACAAAACCGTATTTTAATTGACCCTCCCTCTGACCCCCCCTCCCCCAATTCGGAATTTCCCTCCCATTCGGGGGAGGGAGGTAATTGAAATACAAAACTGTATTTTAATTGACCCCCCTCTAACCCCCTCCCCCAATTCCGAATTCCCCCCCATTCGGGGGAGGGAGGTAATTAAAATACAAAAGTGTATTTTAATTGACCCCCCTCTGACCCGCTCCCCCAATTCGGAATCAACCCCCAATTCGGGGGGGGGGTCAATTAAAATACAAAACTGCATTTTAATTGACCCCCCTCTGACCCCCTCCCCCAATTCGGAATTCCCCCCCAATTCGGGGGAGGGGGTCAATTTAAATACAAAACTGTGTTTTAATTGACCCCCCTCTGACCCCCTCCCCCAATTCGGAATCCCCCCATTCGGAGGAGGGGGTGTCAATTAAAATACAAAACTGTATTTTAATTGACCTTCTCTCTGACCCCCCTCCCCCACTTCGGAATCCCCCCATTCGGGGGAGGGGGTCAATTAAAATACAAAACTGTATTTTAATTGACCCCCCCTCCCCAATTCGGAATTTCCCCCCCATTCGGGGGAGGGAGGTAATTGAAATACAAAACTGTATTTTAATTGACCCCCCTCTGACCCCCCTCCCCAATTCCGAATTCCCCCTATTCGGGGGAGGGGGTCAATTAAAATACAAAACTGTATTTTAATTGACCCCCCTCTGACCCCCTCCCCCCAATTCGGAATTCCCCCCCAATTCGGGGGAGGGGGCGATTAAAATACAAAACTGTATTTTAATTGACCCTCCCTCTGACCCCTCTCCCCCAATTCGGAATTTCCCTCCCATTCGGGGGAGGGAGGTAAATGAAATACAAAACTGTATTTTAATTGACCCCCCTCTAACCCCCTCCCCCAATTCCGAATTCCCCCCCATTCTGGGGAGGGGGGTCAGTTAAAATACAAAAGTGTATTTTAATTGACCCCCTCTGACCCGCTCCCCCAATTCGGAATCAACCCCCAATTCGGGGGGGGTCAATTAAAATACAAAACTGCATTTTAATTGACCCCCCTCTGACCCCTCCCCCAATTCGGAATCCCCCCATTCGGAGGAGGGGGTGTCAATTAAAATACAAAAATGTATTTTAATTGACCCCCCTCTGACCCCCTCCTTCAATTCGGAATCCCCCCCATTCGGAGGAGGGGGGGTCAATTACAATACAAAACTGTATTTTAATTGACCTTCTCTCTGACCCCCCTCCCCCACTTCGGAATCCCCCCATTCGGGGGAGGGGGTCAATTAAAATACAAAACTGTATTTTAATTGACCCCCCTCCCCAATTCGGAATTTCCCCCCATTCGGGGGAGGGAGGTAATTGAAATACAAAACTGTATTTTAATTGACCCCCCTCTGACCCCCCTCCCCAATTCCGAATTCCCCCCATTCGGGGGAGGGGGTCAATTAAAATACAAAACTGTATTTTAATTGACCCCCTCTGACCCCCCTCCCCCCAATTCCGAATTCCCCCCCATTCTGGGGAGGGGGGTCAATTAAAATACAAAAGTATTTTAATTGACCCCCTCTGACCCGCTCCCCCAATTCGGAATCAACCCCCAATTCGGGGGGGAGCCATTAACTGACCCCCTCCCCCAATTCGGAATTCCCCCCCCAATTCGGGGGAGGGGTCAATTAAAATACAAAACTGTGTTTTAATTGACCCCCCTCCCCCCAATTCCGAATTCCCCCCCATTCTGGGGAGGGGGGTCAATTAAAATACAAAACTGTATTTTAATTGACCCCCCTCTGACCCCCCTCCCCAATTCCGAATTCCCCCCATTCGGGGGAGGGGGTCAATTAAAATACAAAACTGTATTTTAATTGACCCCCTCTGACCCCCTCCCCCCAATTCCGAATTCCCCCCCATTCTGGGGAGGGGGGTCAATTAAAATACAAAAGTATTTTAATTGACCCCCTCTGACCCGCTCCCCCAATTCGGAATCAACCCCCAATTCGGGGGGGAGCCATTAACTGACCCCCTCCCCCAATTCGGAATTCCCCCCCCAATTCGGGGGAGGGGGTCAATTAAAATACAAAACTGTGTTTTAATTGACCCTCTCTGACCCCCTCCCCCAATTCCGAATTCCCCCCCATTCTGGGGAGGGGGGTCAATTAAAATACAAAAGCGTATTTTAATTGACCCCCCTCTGACCCGCTCCCCCAATTCGGAATCAACCCCCAATTCGGGGGGGGGGTCAATTAAAATACAAAACTGTATTTTAAGTGACCCCCCTCTGACCCCCATCCCCCAATTCGGGGGAGGGGGTCAATTTAAATACAAAACTGTTTGAATTGACCCCCCTCTGACCCCCTCCCCCAATTCGGAATCCCCCCATTCGGAGGAGGGGGAGTCAATTAAAATACAAAAGTGTATTTTAATTGACCCCCCTCTGACCCCCTCCTTTAATTCGGAATTAAAATACAAAAAAAAGTGCCTGCGAAAAGAATGAAAATGATTTTCGTCAATACTTTGCAAAAGACACTCTAAAACAACATTCAGAAAAAAAAAAAAAAAAAAAGAACACATGAAATTAATGTGTAATCGAGTATCGTGGGATGTGTTTCGATGAATAATGCATGAACAGAAAAATCATTTGAAAGAAATAATGCGGTTTTCACTGAAAAGCAAAGCGAAATCTAGATTGTTAACATAGAAAAACGCTCAAACCAACCCTAGGAGATCAGCGCCACAAGCGGCGACAACGGTAACTTCACCTTGTACGAAATTTCCTTTGATCTCCGCCGCGTCTGGCTAGCCGTTTTAAGATCGCAGGTAGCCATGGTTGAACCTACGGCATTCTTTTTAGGCTTACATGAAAGCTGATTAGATGTACTGTAATTAAATGTCTATACAGGGTGTCCACTCCTATCGTGGACCAATAGCTAATTTCTAAACCGTTAGAGATAAGCATATAGTTTATTTGGGAAAAAATCTCCAAATTACGAAAGGAATTTTGGGTCTATTCAATGTTTTTCAAAAAATCAAATTTTGAAAGAGTTACGAAATTTAAATTTTTATACAGTCCCCCAGTCCTATCAATCATATTTAGTAAAACATTCTTGACACTGTAAAGTTTAAAACTGAAAAAAAATCACTGTTCTACCACAAAAATTGACCGAGTTATGACCTTTTGAAAAATCAAGATTTTGCATTACTTCATGACGTCATCGAGAGGTCGCTGAAGGGACCGTATGCAAAATCATTCAAAATATTGATTTTTCAAAACGTCATAACTCGGTCAATTTTTGTCGTAGAAGAGTGATTTTTTTTTAGTTTTAAACGTTACAGTGTCAAGAATGTTTTACTAAATATGATTGATAGGACTGGGGGGCTGTATAAAAATTTAAATTTCGTAACTCTTTCAAAATTTGATTTTTTGAAAAACATTGAATAGACCCAAAATTCCTTTCGTAATTTGGAGATTTTTTCCTAAATGAACTATATGCTTATCTCTAACGATTTAGAAATTAGCTATTGGTCCACGATAGGAGTGGACACCCTGTATATTGTATTGTAGAATAATAATTTGTGTTGATATTTAGTTCAAAATATGAAAAAAGCACTTTTTTTCATGTTTCGCAAAAAATGACAAATTGTTGAAGTACGATATCTCCTAAACTATTCGTCCTACAGAACTTCATTTGAGCTTAAATTTTTGCAAATTTAGTGTTCTTCAAAATGGGTAGGCACACGTTTCATCAAAAGTTACCCCCAGAGGTATCGTTTCACTTGGAGGACTTTGTGTCTACGACATTTTTAACGTCCCCCTGCCACCATTAATCAAGACGGTGGATTTTTGATCGGCTGGGATCGAACCCGGGTTCCTCCGGTCACGAGTCTGACGCCTTACCGATCAGGTTACCACGGCCCTAGATCCGCCGTGACTGCGAGTAGTTTGCTGAAACTTTCCTCGTTGCTTCAAGTGCGCAAAGCGCAATTGATACATGTCAACAATTCAAATGACTTTTTGATGCGGGAAAAACAAGGACAGGAGATAAAAAGTGCATCCATGCCTGAGCCGGGATTCGAACCCGGGACCGCAACCATCAGGATGATACTTCTCTGACTACTAGACAAGGTAGCCTGCTGCATACCACTCAGAAAATAGAAATGACAATGCTCACTGGTTAAAAAAATCTGCCACCAGGAAGATCTGGATTTCGGCCCTGTCGGGATTCTGGCTTTTCGGTATTTTTGCACTGTCGGGATTCTGGCTTGTCAGGATTTTGACAGTGGCTTGTCGGGACTTCGATTGTCGGGATTTTGGCTGTCGGGATTTTGGCTGTCGGGATTTCGGCTGTCGGGATTATGACCTAGACCCAATTTGACCCACTCGAAATTCTGGCTGTGTCGGGATTTTGGTCCTGTCGGGATTCCGGCCCTGTAGGGATTCCGGCCGTGTCGGGATTTTGGCCGTGTCGGGATTTTGGCCGTGTCGGGATTTTGGCCGTGTCGGGATTCCGGGCGTGTCGGGATTTTGGCCGTGTCGGGATTTTGGCCCTGTCGGGATTCCGGCCATGTCGGGATTCCGGCCGTGTCGGGATTTTGGCCGTGTCGGGATTTTGTCCCTGTCGGGATTTTGGCCCGGTCGGGATTTCGGCCCATGTCGGGATTCTGGCTCTGTCGGGATTCTGACCTTGTAGGGATTTTGGCCTTGTCGGGATTCTGGCCGTGTCGGGATTTTGGCGGTGTCGGGATTCTGTCTTGTCGGTATTTTGACCCTGTTGGGATTCTAGCTTGTCGGGATTTCGGCTGTCGGGATTCTGGCTTGTCGGGATTTCGGTTGTCGGGATTATGTCCGGATACCCATCCATTCATATTCCACTAAGAGTTATATTGAGGCTTTCAAATTATGATCCATTTATGAAAATGTGCACAGGAGAATTGGAGCTCTCACACATTGAAGATTCTATTAATTTGTATTAAACATCGATATAATTGGTAAATTTTGGAAAATCAAAATTGGTTCAACTTTTGAAAAATGAATGGACAAAAAAAAAAAAAAAAAAAAGGCACACACTTGCACATTACAAAATAGCTTTCTTTTGAAGTCTGTTAAAAATGGGCTGACGTGATAGGATCTGTTGTTCAGGCCGCGACATTATCTTTGAGTTTTAATTAACATTTATTAGGAGCTGAAAGACAACATTGTATCAACGCAATTCCGATGAGATATTAACTTGAATAATGCGATATACGTGTGGAATTACAATACAGTAAAATATTTGTTAAATTGGACCAGCCACTTAGAGACCAAATATTAAAGAACCGAAATACACTGAAGTGACAAAAGTCATGGGATACCTCTTAATATCGTGTCGGCCCTCCTTTTGCCCGGCGAAGTGCAACAACTCGACGTGGCATGGACTCAACAAGTCGTTGGAAGTCTTCTGCAGGAATATTGAGCCATGCTGTCTCGATAGACGTCCATAATTGTGAAAGCGTTGATGGGGCAGGATTTTGGGCACGAACAGACCTCTCGATGGTGTCCCATAAATGCTCAATGGGATTCATGTCGGGAGATCTAGGTGGCCAAATCATTCGTTGGAATTGTCCAGAATTTTCTTCAAACCAATTGCGAACAGTTGTGGCCCGGTGACATGGCGCATTGTCATCCATAAAAATCCCATCGTTGTTTGGGTACATGAAGTCCATGAATGGCTGCAAGTGATCTCCAAGTAGCTGCACATAAGCATTTCCAGTCAATGTTCGGTCCAGTCGCACTAGAGGACCAAGTCCATGCCATGAAAAAACAGCCCACACCATTACGGAGCCACCACCAGCTTGAACAGTGCCTTGTTGACAGTTTGAGTCCATGGCTTCGTGGGGTCTGCGCCACACTCGAACCCTACCATCGGCTCTTACCAGCTGAAATCGTGACTCATCGGACCAGGCCACGGTTTTCCATTCATCTAGGGACCAATCGATATGCTCACGTGCCCACGAGAGTCGCTGCAAGCGATGTCGTTCTGTCGTTCGAGTTGGTCTTCTGCTGGAATAGCCCAAGAAATCCAAATTTCTCCGCACAGCTCTAGCAGACACGTCCATTGTACGTCCCACATTGATTTCTACGGTGATTTGATGCAGTGTTGCTTGTCTGTTAGAATTTACGACTCTTTGCAGACGTCGCCGGTCTCGATCTTTAAGTGCAGGCGGTCGACCACTGCGCTGTCCATGGTGGGATGTTATGCCTGAAATTTCATACTCTCGGCACACTCTTGACACAGTGGATCTGGGAATGTTGAATTCTCTAACGATTTCCGAAATGGCATGACCCATGCGTCTAGCTCCAACTAACATTCCGCGTTCAAAGTCTGTTAATTCACGTCGTGCGGTCATCATCACGTTAAAACCTCTTCACATGAATAACTTGAACAGAAATGAAAGCTCTGTAAAAGCACTGCGCATTTATACCTGTTCTATGCGATGCTACTGCCATCTGAAAATTTGCATATTGCTATCCCATGACTTTTGTCACTTCAGTGTAAATGACATTACATTTTACTATATAACACACTTATTGGGACAAAAATTCTTATAATCGGACCAGAGCATGAAAACAACTATGAATTTCAAGTGGGTTCGCAAATTTAGAAGTTAATGCATTAAAAGTTTGTTTTCTGTAACTTTCAAGTGAACCAAGCAATATTTACAACGGAAACGTTTTATAAAATCCCCACTGCATGGCTGCAATTTTCAAACAAAGGATTCGAAGTTTTAATTTTTTCAGTTCAGTTAGCACGTACTACAAAATCATCGAAAAATAGCTCGATAAATAAAATGTATTTTCCAAAAAAAAAAAAAAAATAATAATTAAATAAATAAATAAAGGAAATACAGTTTGTTGGATTTTTAATAACTGTTAAGTACTTTTTACCAACGCCTCCTAAATACTAAGGCGTTGTTTTTACCCGACTAAGGCAAAGCCTAAAGGAAGGATTATGTTTTTAGCAGTCTGACTTTTGTGGTTAAGGATGTTCCACCGTGACCGTAGCTCCTAAACTATTCATTCGATTTTGATGAATAAGGTGCCAATCGATTCGTTTTCGAGTCTCGAGTGTCATAGGCTACTTTTTACTAGAATTTAATTAGAACTTACTTTTCCGCTCTCACATTTTACCTTAAATCGATTCTGGTTGGAAGAAATGTAAAATCGTATCGGTATGTTGTTGAACGAGTGTAAAAAACAAAACGAAATCTTTGTTTCAGAAATTTAATTTTTCTGAATTTTTTTGCGAAAACAACAATATTTCTTTTTTGTACACTCACCATACATGTCTGCCTCACAGCAGTCATGAGAGCATTTTAATGTATTACATGCATGTTCTGTGATATAGCTTAGGTCCTGTTCACATATTCGGACCAGTATCTGTGGTTCGAACAAAAGCGATTTTGTCTGGATGCGGTCCGAAATCTACTGTATGGGTCAATCCATTTCAAATCACCCAGTCAGTGTTGCTCAACATTATTAATTTTCCTGATTCTTTTATCATGGATTATTCGTAATATATCTTAATAGTTTTCTGAATTTTGAGAGGCATCTGATATTTCGTTTGAACACAATAATGTCAATATTATGGAAGGTGTTGAGACCAGGGCTTTAGAGTTGAATGGAAATCGACCTGCTCAGACTTCTTTTACCTCAAATCCAGTCCAACTCTGACTTCGTAGCCTTGTCAGAGTTGTGGACGATGAGAGAAAAAATAACTGACTACAACTCTGACTCTTAGAATTTTAATGGTTATGTACTCCAGACATTTTTTACCTCAAAATCCGACTCCACAGCACTGATTGAGACTATAGCTATTTATGATACTGTGTTACAAGATCATCCTCAGGAAATTGAAAAAAAAAAAAAAAATGAAAATTATGATAAAATACACAAATATCTAAAATTGATAATTGTAATAATTCGAGCCTGATTTATATGGCTAAAAATCATTAAAATATGGATGCACTAAAAATTTGCACTGTAAGTACCTAAAATATGCACTAATGCTATTTTTTGAAGTTACCTAGAACATTAATCGCATCTAATTATGATTTGCCTCTCTTTGTGTTTTGTAATAAGGGTGGAATACAGGGTGTTTAGGTTCAACTTGTGAGACCTTTATTTTCGCAACCGTTCGTCCTAAATGCATGATAAAATAGCTAAAATGCTCAAAATGGCTTGCAAAAGGGGGAAAAAAAAGAACAAATCTGAAATTTAACTTTTCATTCGAACTCCAGGTCCCCTGACTTATATTCAGGAAAAAAAAATCTCCATTGAAAAATAATACCAACACACAAAAATTGAAAGATTTACGATTAAAACTCGAAAAGACATTCGAGCTCAAAGTTTTAAGGAACCGCGCAGAAAATGAGATAGGAACGTATTGCTCTTTCAGTAGACTGACCGTTTCCATTCTACTGGGGCCGCTGTACTGTGGCTGTGTCCCCCCCTCTCACACACACACAAAACTTGTTATTGACAGCGAGTATAAATTGGTGCAAGTCACAAAACGTTGCGTTTTATATCTCGATGATTATTGGTTGTACTTTGTACTAATGTCAAACTTCTGTGTTCAAATTGTTTTTTGTGCTATTGATTTTCCTAAATGGTAAGTTAGGGGACCTAGGATCTGTGGAAAAGTTTTGAACTGTAAACTCTGCTGTCAGTATTATACTGTTATTTTTACTGTATAATACAGCTAAAATTTACTGCAATAAACTGTAAAATTGCTAGTTTTACAGTTTATTTCTGTGTATTTTACAGTTCCCTATTGAAACCTCGGCTTCCAGTATTATACTGTAAAAACAACAGTTAATTTTTTGCGGTGTAGAACACTTAATTTTATTGCAAAATAATCCAAGGTTATGCATTATGTTTTGGTGAATTTCAATTATCATTGATTAGAAGTGCTGTAGTGGGGTGGTAGGGCGGGGGGGGGGGGGGGGGTAAACCCTACACTGAATGATTTTTTGTTCTCTGAAAGAACTATATACATTTTGCAATATAATAAGAAAACATTGGAAAACATATTTTAAGATTTAATTTTGAGGATAGATGGTTATATTTGCTTTAAAGATATCTAATACTTGCTTTTTAGACTACTTTCCCGTTAAAAATAAAAGAAAGACGAAAAAAGTATTAAAAGTAGCTTAATGCATCTAAAAAATATCGCCAAGTCCAAAAAAAAAATCGCCAAGTTAAAAAAAATATCGCCAAGTCCAAAAAATATCGCCAAGTTAAAAAAATAAAGAGGTAAAATGAATATCGAAAAATTAAAAATTTGAAAGTAGGGTATTGAGATGGGGAATTTGTGTGTCGGTCTGTCGGTCGGTCTGTCCCCCCTTAATAACTTTTGAATGAACATTCCGATTTGGACAAACTTTTTTTTGTTGGAAAGATCTCGGCGAGTACAGCTCATTCCCATATTTGATTTTTTGATTTAAACAATATTTGGTTCAACTTTGAGCCGTTCAAATAACCGGTCCCGCGATACTAACTTTTGAATGAACAGTCCGATTTGAACAAACTTTTTTTTGTTCGAAAGATCTTTTCAAGGACACTTCATTCCCGTACCTACATTTTGATTTGAACAATTTTTCGTTCAACATTGAACCGTTCAAACAAGCTCTCACCCCTAATAACTTTTGAGTGAACAATCCGATTTAAACAAACTTTTTTTTGTTCGAAAGATATCGGCAAGGATACTTAATTACCGTATTTAAATTTTTAATTTGAACATTTTTTTCGTTCAACATTGAACCGTTCAAACAACCTTTCCCCACCTAATAACTTTTCAGTGAACCGTCCGAATTGAATAAACTTTTTTTTGTTCGAAAGATCTCGGAGAGGCTCATTCCTATATTTCACTTTTCAATTTGAACCATTTTTCGTTCAATGATGAACCGTTCAGAAAAAATTTTAACATGAGCGCCTACGGAGAAATTTAAATTGAATGTTGATTCTGAACTTAAAGGCGGATTTCCTTCAAACTAACTTTGTAAGAAAACAGTTATGATAAAAAATGTATGTTATGTACTTTTCTGAAAAATCTTCTGTGAGGACTCTGATTCCGACTCCGACTTCGCAAACATGGCGGAAATGCAGGCTCAGAAAAAAATGACTGACTGGGCAGACGATTTTTTGTTTATTTATTCATTTTTTTTGTTTAATTTATTATTATTATTTTTATTTATTTATTTTTTTTTGGCAGACGATATTTTTTTTTTGATTACAAAAATTGTTAATTCACGAGAGCATTTTATTCTTTACTTATATTTAACAACTGGCAACGGATTAAAAATAAAATTCGAGACATTTTATTAACGAACGAGGTTTTTTTTTTCTTCGATAAAATGTGTTTTGATGTTCTTTGTACTTTTATTTTATTTTTTTTTTTCATTTGAAAACGATTGTGAAATTTTTCTACGGAAGAACTATAGCAGTTACATTCTTTAAAAGGTGCGACAAAACTTTATTTACTCGTTCATTTACTTTTTACGTGTCCTGATCATCTGATGAGAGGGGTATATTTTGCTTTTAGAAATCAGCTTTAAGTGTTATAAAGGTATGTTTGACATAATTTTCAGTTTCAGATATTCAAGAGAATATTGATTAGATGCTAGATTGCCGATGTCGATGTACGGGAAAGTAGGCTCGTTTAGTTCTTGACAGAACTTCTTGTTATGCTTGAGTTGCCCCATGCTTGGTCAAAAGGAAAAATAGTCCATGTATCCAATTGACAACGCTATGCAGTGTAGAGTTAAGAGGACTTGCCAAAATAAAAGGTGCGAAAAAGTTAAATATATATGTAGTCTATAGAATTTTGCCTTCTTAGGAATATGTGCAAAATTATTTAAAAACCTTTCTGCTTTCTAACTTCCGATAAACTTCCAAGTTCAAAACACAAAAAATTATTCAATGGTCAAACTATCATTCAGCAATTAATTTTGAGTAGGGTGTGTTTTTTTAATTTGTTTAATATGTTTTTTTTTGGTAAATTGCGAGATTTTGAACAAGGACATGTTTTTCTTTTTTATAAAAGTTTATTACGCATCTTTACGTCCATATGTACCACATATGACCAGTTATTCTCTAGAAAGATGGTCATTTTGCTCTCCAAGCTTTTCAGCTTCTCACAATGTGTGCAGTTTGGCATTTTTTAAGATTGGCAAGAAAGGCGTTTTTATGAAATTGCAAAAGTTCATAAAGCAACTCAATTTTCTAAGGAGATATTGAAAGTTAAATTTTTTTATTAACCAAATTTTTACATTTTTTCTTAGTTTTCGTTGATTTTGGTCCATGAAGCAATATATTAATTAACTAGCTGCCAGGGCAGCTAGATTAGCTTCCTGCGGCATGTTGATGCATAACGTCCCCCCTCTCTAACTTTTACCTCAATCTGAATTTATATTATTTGATATAATTTAATGTTCATTCGATTTCAAGACATACCACGCACGTGGCCCGGCGTTGCACGGGCACCTCGTGCCCTGAAAGTAGTGAGAAAAAAATTTCAAGAAAGTACTCCCCGCCAAGGCGGCTCGCTTACAGGCGCTTCACGCCTTTACTTTTTTCCTATATAAAAAAAATCATTCGAATTATTGAGATGCTTCGCGCCTTCAAGATGGTGAGGAAAGTTTCAGTAAGTTCAGCTCGCTCAAAGGAGAAAAAGCAGACATTGATGCTCAGTTTTTAATATAAGTAGACACTGTTAAAACTATTGGTTGCAATTGGCACCTTTCCGGGGTGAAACGCTTGTAACAGGAGCGGCACCCAATAGGGTGCCGAGATTTCACCCTTGGCTTGGGTGAAAAACTGGCACCCTCAATTCAACGAGCAGCACGGGTGAAAGATGGAACCGTATAGGAGAGCATAATGGCACCCTCACTGTTCACTATTGCAGATCCCCCCTGTGCTGTGTGCGTTTTTGTTTTTCAATTGTGTTTACTTTTATTTATTGTTTTTATTCACGAAGTCTTGGTACATTTTCACCTTGAATTCAGATTTGAAAATGATCGAAACTTGCAATTTAAGGCATTTTCTCACAGTTCAGACTTTCCAACATATTTTAAAAGAATTCATGACTTGGATTCAACTCAGTAGTTTTAAAATGCTATTGATATTTACAACTGCATCATCTGTACCGAAAATGAAGAGGGAGGGTATTTTATGGATCCCTTTCAAAAACAATCAAAAATATTCAGTTGCATTATTCGATCAATAAAAAATTGAATCGTTTCATTAACTTCTAAAATTTTAATCAAGAGTAACATATTAAATACGTATGTAAAGTTCGACATTTAAATATCTAAACTAAAGGACTAAGAGATAGGGGTATTTGAAAAGCAGTTTTTGTTAAACGTCCAGTTTCTCGACGGATTAAAAATCGAAATACATTTTAAGGATCTATTCAATTCAACCGAGGGAAGAAAAAAAAGTAAGCTCTGGTTATAACGAGCTTAGCATTCGTTATCAATAACGCCAACGAAAGATATTGACTCTTTCTTTCTTGTTTTTATCGTGGCACACAGACGCATGATAAAAACAAATAAGAAAGAAAGAGTCAGGTAGATTTTTTTTTCCCCTTTCCTTCGCGTTCTGCTTGTTGGTTGTGTCTACGACGCAAAAGAGAATCGCTAAAAGAGATAAATGTCCGTTGGAACAATTTAAAAAGATTGTTATATGTTGGAAACTCTTAGAACTATGATTAAATGCATGTACTTACGTGAGAAATCGAAGATTAAAATGAAGAATTAATCCATTTTTGTAATAAACTCAAGGTGAAATCCAAGACTGAAAACACTGTACCAAAAATTCTGTCGTGTCGACGTAAACAAGATGTCTGCCTTTCAAATGGTTGATGATGGTGATGAGACCTTGGAGTCGCAATGCGCAGCCGCGGGCTACCAGGGGTGCCTTTCAGATGTCTCACTGAGCATGCGCTCGCCTAAAGGGTGCCAAAGGCGCTCGAGAATAAGCAGTGGGCACCTTCTGAGAGGCCTTTTGGTACGAAAAGAGCATTTCAAATTCGCTATGGCACCCTATGGCACCTTGTTTTCACCCCAGCTTTCTTATTTGCACCCCTGAGTCACCCGTAGTTTTAACAGTGGATGGCTCTTCAACAAATGAATGTTTCAAAATATTACAAGTAGCTAGCGATAAAAATACTATGTAAGTCGCCCGCTTATGAGTATCGTGTTTGATTTAGTTAAGCCTTCATTCAAAATTCGCATTATCATTTTTATTACTGTTTCATGGCACCCACGTTTTGCAATGCAATAATGGCTTTCATATTTAATCATTTATTAGGCTTAATCGCTTTAAATTTGACTACTTATTAATTGATATCTTCGCTAATTAAAATCGTATAATTATATGAATTGAAACTAATGAAGCTTGAAAAATTACCTATCTATCGGTACCTGGCTCGACTTTCAGTTCATTGGCGTTCAGGAGAAAGAAGCGTGACATAGAAAGATAGTTAGAAAGAAAGATAGTTAGAAAGAAAGATAGTTAGAAAGAAAGATAGTTAGAAAGAAAGATAGTTAGAAAGATACTCAATTTTTAATATAAGTAGATACTTTATTAAATTTATTATCTAAAATCAAAACAAATGTATTAAAAATGTTTAAGTGTTGAAAATATTGAAAAATACTCAACGCAACTAATTTTTACTTCCTTTTACGTAGTAAAGGTTTTATTGTGATCGCAAAAAAAAAATATCACTCAAATTTGAGTCTAAATTTTGATTTTGCTCACCCCCGAATGAATGTTCAGTAGTTTTTTCGACCTGTCAACACGTGCACATGTACCTACCAACATATAAGCAGCCGAAAAATCATTTTCAACCACGCCCGAGTTAATTACGACGAGTTTTCTCGTGACGTCTGTATGTATGTATGTGCGGATGTATGTATGTATGCATGTATGTGGGTCGCATAACTCAAAAACTATATGCCGTAGAAGCTTCTAGCTTGGTATGTAGGCTCTGAGGATGGTCTAGTTGTGCACCTCCCCTTGTGGTTGCATTGGAAAGTTCCCAAGGGGGTGTTTTACCCCCTTTTTTTTGGGTAAATCAGTGTTAATTTCAATGCAGACTCAAGTGATATGAATTGGCACGACCACCTGGCGATATATCGGCAAGCTTTTGGTCGCCAAGTGTTTGACGCCAGCTTAGCGATCTATCGCCAAGTTGGAGACAAATTTGGCGGAATTTTTTTTTTTTTTGAGTTTGGGTTCAATTTGGCGCTATTGGCGATATTTTGCGAAAAATTCACTGAATGATGTTAAAATCGGCGATATTTAGAAAATGAATCATTGTAAAACATTTGTTTTGCATTGTTTCGTGGCAAACTATGGGTGTAAATGTTCGAATTGCTATCTTGCTCACTCCTAGCACTATTTTAACACTAAGGCATCTACAAAGAAATTTACACGTAAAAGGAAGTAGTGTGGGAACCATACCAGATTTTTTGAATGAGTTTCGATTAAACTTATGGAATAAAATATACACAGTTTAAAAAATTAACTTCCAAAAGAATCAAGCATATAAAATATTACAAAAATAGTGCGCATACTATCATTTTGTCCTCAGTCTATTTTTGCCCTTCACATGTTTATAACTTTTGTACTGAATGTTAATGACATTTTTATGTATTTCGCCTGATAAGACGTGGCCTTTGTTGAAATTTTATATATCTTGTACAAAGCTTCATTTATCAGAAACATAAAAGAGAACAAAATTACGCTGTGTTAAAAGTAGCTCATTATGAATGAGGATGGCAATGAGTGAATTTTTTATTTGATTTATATTGATATTAGATACGCCTAACCAACTAGCCCAGAAGACTCCACGCAAAAAATTAGCAATTTACTTTAGTCTGTTGCTTTAATAAGTTAATCATAGTTTAAAAAAACTGAAAAACACGCTTTTAGAGTTTTTTCTGTACAAATATAAAAGTAACATACTTAATACTATCATTAATACTAAAGGTTAAACTATATTTCATAATACTTTAACGGATTTCCCTCTGATTTTCAAAACTATTGAGTATTTGCTAAGTTTACAGGCACTTATCATCAGTATATAAGATAGTTTAGCCTTTTGGTATTAATAACAGTATTAAATATATTACTTTTATATTTGCAAAGAGCGTGAATTTCATCTTTTATTCAGAGTTGCATACACACACACACAAACAACTGAAGCACTTATAATATATCAACATGTAATATAGTTTAGCCTTTAGTATTAATCTAATACCTTTAAACGAGCAATTCTTGTATATATATATATATATTTATTTATTTATTTATTTATTTTTCGGATCTCGAAAACGGCTCTAACGATTTCGATAAAATTTCGTATTTAGATAGAGTTTTGGTTTCTGAGTTCATCTACGTCGGCGTTTTTTCTGTAAAAACGCGAGTTTTCACAAAAAAACCCGATTTTTTTGTGCCTTCATTGCAATTTGAGAAGCTTTTATTTTGCCATTTTCTTTATGATTACTTTAATTGTTACTGTTTCCGTGGCGACCACGTTTTGTTATAACAATTGGATTTCATATTTAATCACATCAGCGCAATTTTAAATTTTATGGTATTTGGCAACGTTAAATTGTTATTGTTTTTGAAATGTTAAAGCAAGGCTTCACTAGATAACAAGCTGTTTCATTTATTCAAAAGCCATGGGATAAAAGCAGTGGTAATTGTCCACCGACATCTATTGAATTTTATGGTAACTTACAGTATATAAAAATCAGATTACTTTACTTTTCAAGTGCGATTTCAAAATTGAGTATAAAAGTGTTATAGTTAGTTTTAAAATACTTTTTTTCCTCCTCAAGAGTGTTTAGTAAGATATTTCAGGTAAAAAATCAA
Organism: Uloborus plumipes; assembly: GCA_038373865.1. NCBI lineage: Eukaryota > Metazoa > Arthropoda > Arachnida > Araneae > Uloboridae > Uloborus > Uloborus plumipes. The sequence goes on along the minus strand of JAXGGA010007744.1, from coordinate 3,617 downwards.
TAAATATGAAACTCATTCTTAAAATATTAAGTTTCGAAACAAAATTACATCTAATATCTTTAGACGAGCAATTCTTGCATATATATATATTTCGGATCTCGAAAACGGCTCAAACGATTTTGATAAAATTTTGTATTTAGATAAAGTTTTGGATTTTGTAGTCCGATCGGTAAGTCGTCGACTCGTAACCGGAGGGTCCCGAGCCGATCATATAGAGGAAGCCCAGCTGATCAAAGATCCACAGTCTTCATAAATGGTGGCTGGGGGACGTTAAAAATGTTCGTGGTCATAAAATCCTTCAAGTGAAACGATACCTCAGGGGGATGCTGGGCCAAGGGTCTGCTCGGCCCTTGGGTCTGTTCAAAAATGAACAGAGTGCTCTTCAAGGCCCCATCCCGGTTAAACCACGAGTTGTGGTATGTACGGGGGGAACCTTGGAGTGTCAAGTGAAGTGAAAGTCAAAACCAACTGGACTAAATGCGTACTGGAGAACAGGGACTCTGCATATATTCTCATCAACTCCTCTCGCGCCTTCGGCGCCATATGAAATGAAATTGGGTGTGATTTTACGGTGAGTATGGATTAACCCTTTGACGCAGAATTTTTAGCAACGTATTTTTCATACTTCGTTCATTACTTTGCATTAATTTACGGTAAAATAAGAGTAAAATATTATATTTAGCATTTTAATAATTTTCTGGTTATGTAATACAGCACAGAACAGTGGTGTCCCTTTCTGCGTAAAAAGTAAAATATTCATTGGAAATCGGTGTTTCGTTCAGTGAGACATCGGTGTCCCATTTTTGCTTCAAAATGTTAAATAAGGTTGTGTTTTTTAAAACAAATTACGGCTGTTTTAAATGCGTAATTGCAACCAAAGGCTTAAAAATGCTTTTCAAGTTTATCTAAATAAGTACTTCGCATTTTAGAAAAAAACACGAGTTTACAAACCGCTTTTTTTTTAAACCGAGTGGGCTCGGTCCCCAGGTACTCTAATACCTTTAAACGGGCAATTCTTGTATATATATTTATTTATATATTTATTTATTTTTCGGATCTCGAAAACGGCTCTAACGATTTCGATAAAACTTGGTATTTAGATGGAGTTTTGGTTTCTGAGTTCATCTACGTCGGCGTTTTTTCTGTAAAAACGCCAGTTTTCACAAAAAACCCCGTTTTTTGTGCCTTTATTAAGTAAGTTTGAGACGCTTTCTTTATAGCCATTTTCTTTATAATTATTATCAATTATTACTGTTTCATAGCAACCACGTTTTAATTAAACAATGGATTTCATAGTTAATCACATCAGCGCGAGTTTAAATTTTTTGATATTTGGCAACGTTAAATTGTTATTGTTTTTTGAAATGTTAAAGCAAGGCTTCACTAGATAGTGTCTTATACAGGCTGTTTCATTTATTCAAAAGCCATGGGATAAAAGCAGTGGTAATTGTCCAGCGACATTTATTCAATTTTATGGTAACTTACACTAGAGCCGCTATATAGACAGGCCGACGCATCAAGATTAAGTTTTACCACTTTGGATCCAATTCCTTAACTTTTACTTTCAAATTTTCATTGTTGCGGAGTAGGGTTACCAGAAAAAAGTTTTGGCACATTGCTAAGCTTTGCCAAATCTACGTGCCGCTAATAATTGCTCACAGTGAAAAATTACCAAAACGCGATCATTGGCCAGAAAAGACAACCACTCAAACACACAAACACGGGCTGGATCCAAAGTGGTGAAACTTAATCTTGATGCGCCGGTTGGTATATATAGGGGCCTTAACTTACACGACATAAAAATCGGATTATTTTACTTTTCAAGTACGATTTAAAAATTGAGTATAAAAGCGTTACAGTTAGTTTTCAAACACTTTTTTTCCTCCTATTCTATTCTATTCTATTCTAGAAGTCAATCAACTTCGACACACATGAGGACTGCGTACTATGCGCCTTGCCTCCACAGATAGTATAGTACAGATTTTATTGAAGGAAAGAATTTACAGCACAGAGAATGAAATTACACCCAGGGCAAAGGCGGGAATCGAACCCGCGCCTCTTGAGATTACAAACTGACGGGCAGACCCACTGCGCCTTTGAGGCCCCTTTTTTTCCTCCTCAAGAGTGTTTAGTAAGATATTTCAGGTAAAAAATCAATAAATACGAAACTCAATTTAAAATATTAAGTTTCAAAACAAAATTACATCTGTCTAATATCTTTAGACGAGCAATTCTTGTATATATATACTAGCTGTGGGGCCCGGCGTTGCACGGGCTTTAAAGTAGTGATGAAAATTTAAATAAACTACTCGCCGTCAAGGCGGTATATAATGATATATAACCGCCAAGGCAGCTCGCCTTTAAAGTAGCGAGGAAAGTTTCAGTAATGATATATAACCGCCAAGGCAGCTCGCTTTTAAAGTAGCGAGGAAAGTTTCAGCAAACTACTCGCCGCCTTTAAAACAAATTACTCGCCGCCAAGGCGGCTCGCATTTAAAGGAGGGAGGAAAGTTTTAGCGAAACCGGTTTCAAAAAACTACTCCCCGCTAAAGCGGCTCGCAATGTCAAGTATAGCAGATATTTAACACTCTCCCTAATAAACAAATACAATTCCCTACCAAAAACAAATATTTCCAAACCGCTCTATTCCTGTAACATTAATTGCAAAATTCCAAACAAAAAAGTTGTTTTACATATTTAGATCGCAGCCAAAAAAAATCCCTGCTAAAAACATGAATTACAATTTAATTTGAAACACATTTTCAAAATGGTACCAGAAAAAAAATATAAGCCATTAAGTATACAGGAATTCAAATGCTTTTAAGAAACGAAATGAAGAAAAGGACACCAACAATGAATTTAAAAGATGTCGCCATAGCAACGCAATAAAACTTTAATAGTTTGATCAGGAAAGAGGTTTTCGAACTCAAAGTTCAAACGCTTGTAACTTTTTTTCTAGTGGAGATAAAAGCTTGGTTCTTCGACTGTAAGTCGAATCAATTCTGGGGTTAAAAATATCGCTCTATCCAATGGCGTAAAAATTAAAACTGTGGAATAATTAGTTTATTTTTTATTGATGGTTTTAATGAACCAAGTATTGCAAGAAATCGGGTGAAGCCTTGCAAAATGCAAGTTTAAAAATTGAATAACTCGTGCTGTGTTGAAGTTAGAGAATCGGAACAAACTGCACAGGACGGACAAAATTTTTCTGCTTCCAACGATGTATAACATTAATATGTGCAAGTAATTTTTAACCCCAGTATTCGGCGATTTATGAGAAAATTGCCTTGAATTCGAATAAAATACGAATCGCTTATCGAATCTTTTCAAACTATAGCCTAAAGTCTTTCTGGATAAATGGACTATTCAACACAAAAAGAATTTTTCAAATCGAACCAGTAGTTCCTGAGATTAGCGCGTTCAAACAAACAAACAAACAAACAAACAAACAAACTCTACAGCTTTATATCTATACTAGCAGTACCCGCACGGCGATGCCCGTGCAAAAAATGTAAAGAAAGTCAACTGAATAAATTTAAATTCACTCCACCCTCTTAAGTTAAAATTATTATATTCTTAATTCAAATGTGCACCACGACCTTTTAAAATATATTGAT
>JAXGGA010007743.1:0-60812 GCA_038373865.1 Uloborus plumipes | reverse complement strand
AACTAATCTGCACGAAAATTGCTTTCCATGGAGGTAGTATTCTGTTTAACCATGGGTAAAATATTTGGCCCCCCCCCCCAAATGTCACATGGGCACCAATTTTTCTAACAATAATAGGGTGGGAGCTCTGTAATCTTTTGCAATTCTCCCCACTCCCCCGAGAATGATGGTGCACTCCCTTAAATGCTCCCCCCACACACATAAAATCCCTCTTTATAAGTTCTAAAGCTCAGTCTGCTTCATCACCCCCTCCCCTAGGGGATAACCACGTGTCTTAAAACGGTGAAAAATGAATCTTGTTTTTACAGTATAATACAGCTAATTTTATGGTAATAAACTAAAAATTTCTAGTTTTGCAGTTTGTTACTATGAATTTTCCTTTTTTAAACTGGAACCTCTGCAGCCAGTTTTATAGTGTTGTTTTTACAGAACTCAGCTAAAATTGGTAATTAACAAAAATCGGGGCTTTACAGTAATAAACTAAAATTGCTAATTTTTCAGTTTATTACAGTGCATTTTAGTTTTGAACTGGAACATCTGATGCTAGTATTATATTATCGAAACAGTTTTTTTTTTTTTGCAGTGTAAAACTTAAAAAACTTAAATGTGCCATGTCGCAATCGCTAGGTGCCACCACTTAGGGAGGGTCAGAAGGGGATGAAACAAAAAGAAAGAATAGGCTTAAAAATTGGTTAGATTTACAACGATATGTTTTTCCTTTTTTCCACCCCTTTTATAAATGTATGAATAAATTATAAGTTCCATTAAAATGTGAAGCAATCAAAGCAATAATAACGTAAATGCAACGTTGTCAAAAGCACAAATGCGCAGGAATACTGCAGACACTTGTTTCGTCGTTATTAGGGACCCCTTTTTCAATGCAAAAAAATTCTGAGCTTATGGATGCACAGACATCCGACAAAAGCTACGGGAACCAGGGGTGGTGCCCACAGGGGGGGGGGGGGATTATGGTGCAAGTTGCACCATCAAAATTTATGGGGGGGGGGGGGTGGTTAACTAATTTATTCATTTATTTAAATTATTTATCAACTTATTTTTTAATTTGACCTATTTATTTTATTTTTTTATTATTATTTATTTATTTATTTGTGTATGCTTGGAATGTCTGGAAGGGAAAAAAAGCGATTATATTTTGCGCATAATTCGGACTTAAAAATATATATACAGGGTGTCCACTCCTATCGTGGACCAATAGCTAATTTCTTAACCGTTAGAGATAAGCATATAGTTCATTTAGGAAAAAATCTCTAAATTACAAAAGGAATTTTGGGTCTATTCAATGTTTTTCAAAAAATCAAATTTTAAAAGAGTTACGAAATTTAGATTTTTATACAGCGCCCCAATCCTATCAATCATGTTTAGTGAAACATTCTTGACACTGTAACGTTTAAAACTAAAAAAAAAATCACTGTTCTACCACAAAAATTGGCCGAGTTATGACGTTTTGAAAAATCAAGATTTTGCATTATTTCATGACGTCATCGAGAGATCGCTCCACCGATGACGTCATGAAATAATGCAAAATCTTGATTTTTCAAAACGTCATAACTCGGCCAATTTTTGTGGTAGAACAGTGATTTTTTTTTTTAGTTTTAAACGTTACAGTGTCAAGAATGTTTCACTAAACATGATTGATAGGACTGGGGGGCTGTATAAAAATCTAAATTTCGTAACTCTTTCAAAATTTGATTTTTTGAAAAACATTGAATAGACCCGAAATTCCTTTCGAAAAAGGAGATTTTTTCCTAAATGAACTATATGCTTATCTCTAACGGTTAAGAAATTAGCTATTGGTCCACGATAGGAGTGGACACCCTGTATATCTATGTATATATATATAATAGTTATGATTCGAAAAAAAAATAATAGTAAAAAAAAAATAAATAAGATAAAAAGGAGGGGGGGGGGGGATAAAAACCACAAGAGGGTTTTGAAAAATTTTTGCCATTGAGCTTGGGGGGAGGAGGGATGGGCACCCCTGCCGGGAACAGAAGCGAACAGCTTCCCGTTGTAATTATGTTATTGTACATAATAATAATTTTTGCACAAAGGTATTTATTTATTTAATCAGAGCAATATTTTTAAATAGAACTGAGAAATCCAAAGCAGACGATATTTATCTAACAGCAAAAATATTTCGATTTAATTATTTTTCAATTCGACAGAAAGGCTTGGAACGCTGTTGCGTTAATGTTTAAAAAATATTTTTAAAAAATGTTTGAAAATGGAAAGAATGAAAAAATGAAACATTCAAAATGACTAAGAGACATAATCGTGGTAACAAAACCAAAGTTAATTTCCGTTGAGGAAATAAATTCAATTCCACCATAATTTCTGATTTTGTTATCAAGCTGAACCAATTAGAATCTTTAGTCTAGCTCAAGGTAAACCTTGAATTCCTGGATTCTGTAAACATTTATTGCAGCTCTTTTAATGCTGGTAGAACTTCGAACTGACATCATTTTATCAGAAAATTCCAAGCTTTCGAATGACATAAATTTGAAAATGTATATGAAATATTTCGCCTCCATTTTGTCAAATTTATGTGAAAAATGTGCTTAGAATAGAAAAATAACAAAATCGAATTTCGAAAAGACACTTCAAGGTGCGCACCCCCATGCTACAAACTAATTTTGGACCAAATTTTATGAAAATCGTCCGAGCGGTTTTGTCCCTACGCGCATCACAGACTGACAGAAAGAAGGAGGGAATTAAAGAAAGAAAGCCAGACAGATCCACCTTTAGTCTAATCTCTACTAATGATTATGCTAAAGACTATTAACCCATTAATGCCTAGTTGCCTAGCGTCCCTTTTCAGGGACGGTTCAAAAAAGGGTCTGAATTTCTGAAAAATGAACATTTCAACCAAATAATAGTGTTCAATGAGTACCTTGGTATTGTTTCAATTCGTTATTAACAGATTGCAGCACATAACCATTGTAAAAAGTGTTTTGTAGCAGTTTTAATATGATCTTTATCAAAAATTACATCGTTCACAATCTTGAGAAAAAAAGCTAAGTTTTCAAAGGTATTCCCAGCTTCCCAGTTTATGCTAATTGCTGATTTTATTTCTTCTCATAAAATGTCTTTTTAAATATTATGTCCTAAGAAGAAAAAAATTTTAGTAAAAAAAGTATGTACCCTCTGGAGTCCATCGCAACTTTTAAGGGAAGATTTTTCTTTCCTTAATAAAAAAATTATTTTTTACACAATATTTTTTTTATTATTTTTCCCGTCCATTAAACACTGTTTGTAACCAGTTAACAAAATATCTTTGGGGAAAAAAATGTCAGGCATTAATGGTTAAAGGATTGGCATTATGGATTAAAACCAAGCACTCTGGGAGGGGAAGGGGATAAAACCCTAAATCCTCTGCGCTCAACTCTTGGTTCAAGTCAAAAAATGAAACGTGGAATTCGTTTGTCCTGGTAAAAATCAGTCGAGCTAAAAAGCTTTGTTGGAGTCCGATAATAATTTGATTCTAAACCAGGCGTGGATCCAAGGGGTCAGTCATGGGAGGTCATAACCTCCTCTCCCCGAGTGACTAAACATAGCCTAAGGTGTCACTTCATTCTTCATTTTCGAGCAATTTTGGGGGAGAGGCCCAGAACCGCTTTTAGGGCCCGCTCGACTTGTTGGCTCCTATTCACTGCAAAAAAAAAAAAAAAAAAAAAGCTGTTGTTTTTACAGTATAATACTGGCAGTAGAGGTTCCAGTTTAACCCATTTGTGCCCAGTGTCATAAAAAAGGAACGCTTGTTAGTTACTGCATACAAAAATCTGTAATGGGTATATCATTTTACTAAAGCTGTTTTTCACAAGTTAAATAGTCGGCCCTGCTCCACATTGACGTAAAGCAGAAAAATAAAGCAGAAACGTAAAATGGAGCAAATAGTGTTCCTATGGAAAGTACTCGAATTTCGGTTTCTGCCTTCGGTTTCGATTACGTTTTACGCTGATGTGGAGCAGGGCCCTTAGAGCCACTATTTGGACATCAGAGTTTATTTATTGACAGCTATTTTCAGACAAATCAGTCAAGCAACGATCCAGCATGGCTAGCCGCAGAAAGTAAGCTTTTTTTCCTTAAAATTAAACTATTTTAAAATGATTTGCTTAAAATTGATCACAGATGCTTTCTGTAATGTTACTTTGCAAAAGTAAAGTCAAGCAAGGTCGTATTTTGCGCACATATCGGCCCAGTGTCCCATAAACAGGACGTTAAATAACTTAATAAATATGGCAACGGCGATCTATTTTACGCCTAAACTGTATGTAAACCATTCCATGTAAGAGTTCTAAGCAGATAAAAATTGGAAAAAATTGTTAAAAAAAACCTGGGCATAAATGGGTTAAAACTAAAATGCACAGTATTAAACTGCAAATCTAGCAATTGTATACAGTTTATTACTGAAAAATTAGCTGTATTATACTGTAAAAACATCTATTTTTTCAGTGTTTCAACGACGAACCCTCATCAAAACCAGAAACTTGTCCCGTGTTTGAGATTGTGGTAGCATGGGCTCAGATTTGGGGGTAAAGGGGGTGCGGTAAGCCAGAATTGAAATCGGTGGGCGACTCATACAATTTCGGAAATTTAGCCATTGCTTAGGTGTGTTTTTCGACCTCTCTTATTGTTATTTTGTGCTCAAAAGTGCCAGTTTGATTTTAAAAAAATGTCAAAGGTCCGTTCCACGGAAAGCGGTCGCTTTGTCACCCCCCCGTGACGCCCGATATATTTTATTAGAAATTATAATTTTAAAAAAGGTATTGAATAAAATTTTGTTGCTCTAGAAATCACAAACGTTTTTGTGATTTCATCAGCAAGTAATGTCGTCATTACCTTTTAGAATCACCGCTTTTTTAATAAAATATATGAACTGTCACGTGCGGGACAAAATGGCGACTTTTTTGAGGATTGGCCCCATACATTTTTTTCACGATTTAAATTATTATTTCTCAGCAAATGAGATATCGCTTATGGGCTGCATCAGTGGCTCAACTTTAAAAACCATGTTTTCAGATATGTAGGTTTAAAGTTTTCATTGCTGAGTAAAAAGCATAAGAAATGCTTTAGTTTGCTTATTAGTTAAGTGCTAGTACACTGTAAAAAAAAATCCGGAAACGTTTCTGAGTATTTCGGGCAGCTGCGGTTCATGTTATTTTCAGAAACGTTTCTGAGTATGTCGGAATCCTCTTTCTGTTATTTTCAGAAACGTTTCTGAGTATGTCGGAATCCTCTTTCTGTTATTTTCGGAAACGTTTCTGAGTATGTCGGAAACCTCTTTCCGTCATTTTCAGAAACGTTTCTGAGTATGTCGGAAGCCCCTTTCTGTTATTTTCAGAAACGTTTTTGAGTATTTCATGCAGCTGCGGTTCATGAAATATTCAGAAAGGTATCTGAGTATTTCAGAAAGCTTTCTCAATATTTCAGAAACCTCTGAAATTTTCAGAAATGTTTTCAAATGTTTCGAAATCCTTTTTTCTGTTACTCTTTTTTTTTTATATAATCATCTGTATTATAATGATTCTGTTTTTTTCTTTCTTACCGCTGAGATTTGTAATATTTCATTTTAAAAAGCAAATAAAAAATTATTCAATAAAATACTTTTATAATTGTGTAAAAATACAGAATTTTTATTATTTATGAATTTTATTATGTTTTTTAATCCACCAGTTGTTTTGTTTTTTGTAAAAGTTGAGGTTCATAAAAATAGAGTTATAACATAAGAAACTGAAGGATTAAAAAAATAATAATAATTTTGTATTGTCACATCATTATTAAAGTATTTTATTGATTTATTTTTTGTTTTCTGTTTGGAATGAAATATCGCTCATCTCAGCGGTGAAAAAATTAATTAAACTTATTGAAGTCTGCGACATAAGATTTGTATTAAAAAAAGTTACAGAGAAAGGATTCCAAGATGTTCGAAAACGTTTTTGAAAATTTCAGAGAGAATTCTGGAATACTCAAGAACTCTTTTTGAAAATTTCATAAACCGCAGCGGCACAATATACACTCAAATGTTTTTGAAAATTATACAAAGAGGACTTCAAAATACTAAGAAATGTTTTTTGAAATTACAGAAAGCAGATTCCGAAGTACACAGAAATGCTGTATAAAATTACAGAAAGTAGATTCCGAAACACTCAAAAGTATCTCAGAAATGTTTTTAAAAATATCATGAACTGCAGCTGCCCTATATATTTAGAATTGATATTTTTGACAATGTACGCACTTCCTTTTTTGTGTGGTAAACATTTTAGAAAGTACATAGGTAGTACAATAAGCGTTTGTGCCACAAGTAATGGCTAAAAAATATTTCAGTGAATTCGAAATTATATATTATTGACATTCAAAAAGTATATAATAGCCAAGGAATGTATCAATATTAATATTCAGGAATAGTGACATGTTGGAATAGTAACAGGTGCAACTTCAGTCTGAAAGGATATTTTCATGTCCTTTATTCATTAAACAATATAAACAAGACCACCATTTCAAAGTTTGGGGGGGGGGGGGCAAAAGGTATGTGCTCGATGTATTTTACAGAAAAAAGCATCAAATTACAAGCATAAATGCATGATAAAAAGCAGTAAATTTTAAATCTAGGGGGAACGGTTCCCCCCCCCCTCTTCCCCCAAGTCCTAAAACTAAAAGCCTGAAGCTAAACGCAAAAAATCTTAAAAAATAAAAATGTACACTTACTTTTTCATTTTTAAATGAAATATTCCATAATACATCGATGAATGTCCATTCATAAATAGCACACAATCCTTAAGTAATTGCTACTCGAATAATGTTCCACTCTTGTTCAGAGCGTTTTTAAGAGTACAGAAAATGACACACTATTAAAATATTCTAACACTCACTTGAATTATTCTTCCGCGCAACAAAAAATTACTCATTTGAATGAAGTCTTGCGTCATACGGGAATTCCCCCAGGCGCGAAGAGCAGGAACGATGTAGTGACGTCAATACCAGAATAAGATATATTTTTATTAATCGGTTCTCCTTATGCTCAACATGCATAAAGAATGAAAGATTGCAGCAACTCACAAACAAATTTTATCACAAAAAATATTGGAATACTGTCAATGAATTTTCAGAATCGACAGTCCGAATTTGCAGACTGAGGAAAATGTTTTGGAGGTCCCAGCGACCTCCCATGACCCTGGGAGAGCTCCTGATCTTATTATCATTATTATTTTTAACTAATTCGCTTAATTTTAACTAGAAAAATTTCTCAAAGCGCAGAATAAAAACAAGCTTTGATTATGTCAATACAAGTCCCGAGAAAAAAAAAAGTTAAGGCACAGCAAAAACTTTATACACTTTGAAAGAAAATAAATCTAATTCTAAGCAATGAATAGTACTTACCGGCTTCTGGAACAAAAAAAATAATCCAAACCGCTTCGCGTTGTATCGTAATACGTGTTACACTCTCGAATAGCCCCGTTGAAGTAAGCCTTGAAGATTTCATTTTCGTATTAATTTTATTCGTCACCAAAGCAAATATAATGCTTTGCGGATTTATGAGAAAAATACCATTCGTATATTGATCGCTTGTATTAAATTCCTCACAGATTAACAGTTCCCATCAGATCTGATTTTATACCGAGCAAAAGACTAAAGACACACACGAGCTGAAATGCGAACCGTTAATATGGCGCCGTTTCCGGTTTCAATATTCTCCCGAACTTCAACTTTGCTCGTTGCGCATCGAGCTATGCAACTTCCTCTCTGGTTTTTTGTATATTCAGAAACGTTTCCGACTATTTCGGAGAGCTGGTTTCAGACGGATGTTTCCGTTATATTCAGAAACGTTTATCTTATTTTCAGAAACGTTTCCGAAATTTTTTACAGTGTATTGCTGCTGAAAAGAACGTTAAATGCTAGTATTGTTGCTGAAAAGAACGTTAAGTGCTATTATTGCTGCTGAAAAGAACGTTAAGTGCTAGCATTGCCGCTGAAAAGAACGTTAAGTGCTAGTATTGCTGCTGAAAAGAACGTGTATTCTCACATTTACACCCGCTCTTATTTCAAAACACGTGTTTTTTCAGCAATGCTAGTATTGCAGCCCATGAGATGAGCCAAGCGCGGATCCAGAGGGGATTTCATTACATGGGTCATGACCCCCACCCCCTTAAGCGACCAAATATAGCATGAAACTGCATTTTTTGGGTGTAATATTACGAAAATATTGCCAAACACCCCCCATTTTTGCTCAAAAATTACCCTTTGACCCCCTCTCCTTTCCGAGAATGACCCCTTCCTTACATACAAGCTGGATCCACCCTTGAGATCAGCGATATGTTTCATTTGTACTGGAACCTTGGCTTTCAAAATCTACAATTTGTTTCGTCTATGCAAAATTAAAAGAGCAAAAATATGAACTAGCTCATTTTGAAAATTGACTTTTGTTATCCCACACTTGATGCACGCAAATGAATAAAATTTTGAGGAACGAAATTATTTAATAATTATAACTAACAACAACATTGTCTTCGCATCAAATGCGAAGATTAAAAACTGTGCTTTCTCCAGTGTTATTAAAATATTAAGATCTATTAGTAAAACGTTGGTGGAATTATAGCCTAATTGTCGGACACGTGACTGCAAAATGGCCGAGAACTCTATGAAAATGCTATTTAAAATTATAATATGACCATAGCTAGATGGTATGGACATGAATATATTCGCTGTAGATGTATGCATCGTCCGATAATCGTGAATCGATATCAGTAATAAAACATCGCTTTTCTTCAAAATTTGCAGAAACATTAACCCATTTATGCCCAAGTTTTTTTTAACAATTTTTTTCAATTTTTATCTGCTTAAAACTCTTATTTGTAGTGGTTTACATACATTTTAGGCTTAAAATAGTTCGCCGTTGCCATATTTATTAAGTTAGTTAATGTCCTGTTTATGGGATATTTTGCAGATATGTGAGCAAAATACGACCTAACTTGACTTTATTTTTGCAAAGTAACATTACAGAAGGCATCTGTGATCCATTTTAAGCAAATCATTTTAAAATAGTTTAATTTTATGAAAAATAAGTTCGCAAAAAAAAAAAAAAAAAACTATCTGATCGTTGCTTGACTGATTGGTCTGAAAATAGCTGTCAATAAATAAACTCTGATGTCCAACTAGTGGTTCTATGCTAGCTGGTTTTCTCAAGAAGAAGGACTATTTAACTTGTGAAAAACAGCTTTAGAGTAAAATGATATACCCATTGCAGGTTTTTGTATGCAGTAACTAACAAGCGTCCCGTTTTTGATCTACCGGGCATAAATGGGTTAAAGAAAACAGTCCATATTGCTTTCATGGATACATGATTCATTTGAAACGAAAGACAATGGTAAAATTTTGAGCTTGCGGATGCACAGACATCTGACAAACTCCTTTTGTCGGATGTCTGTGCATCCATAAGCTCAAAAAAAAAATTTTTTTTTTGCATTGCAAAAGGCGTTCCTTGTAACGCCGAAACACGTGTCTGCAGTATCCCTGCTTATTTATGCCTTCTTAACGTTTTTTTTTCCTCTACATCAATAGCACATAGGTATTTGTAAACTTTATTGTACATAGTGTTTTCAGAAAATTACATTCATTTACTGAGAACAAATTTATCTTAGTTTCTCGCTGAAGGAAAACTTGAAAAAAAAAATTTTAAATGTGCTTTTTCCGCCGATTATAAACAATCGGCGAAGGGGCCAATAATGGCCCATTTATCGGTAGTATCGATTAATCGGTGCATCCCTACACTGCAAAAAAAAAAACAGTTTTTACAATATAATACTGGCAGCAGAGGTTCCAGTTTAAAACAGTAAAAACACAGTAATAAGCTGTAAAACTAGACATTTTACCGTTTATTGCTGTAAAATTAGCAATTTTACAATAAAATGAGCTGTTTTATGCTATAAAAACAACAGTATAATACTGGCAGCAGAGTTTCCAGTTTAAAACTGTAAAATGCACAGTAATAAACTGAAACTAGCAATTTTATACAGGGCCTGATTACTCAAAAGGCTTGGGAAGCTTGAGCTTCCCCTTAGAATTTTCAGGGGGCCCAAAAATAACTAAATAACTGCTTAAAAGTTCCAGTTCCTGATTTTAAATTCAGCTTTTAAGAAAGCTAGTTTAATAAAATAAAATTTTAATTGTGTTACTATGTACTTTTATGGTAATTTTGGGAAGTGATAAACCTAATTCAACAACAAACCACCCTCAGTTGCTGATGTATAAACTTCTATGAGTTTGTAAAGGAAAGGGAGGAGGGATAAGGAGGAGGGAAAATCAACTTTAATCTGTATTTTGCTGGGTAATTTTTAGAAAAATATTCCTAGGCAAAAGTAGAGGGCTCCGAAATGAGGTTGAGCTTCCCCAAACTTTAGAGGTTAATCAGGCTCTGATTTTAGTTTATTACTGTGAAATAGCAATTTTATTGTTCAATACTAAAAAAAATAGCAATTTTACAGTTTATTACTGTAAAATTAGCTGCATTTTACTGTAAAAACATCTAGTTTTTACAGTGTAGTTTTGATGTTTTCCAAAAACTTGGAAATACAGTCGACGCTCGATATAACGACGTCTCCGTCCTACAGAAAACGGTATAACGAGTGGTCGCAATAAGAGGTAGAACACAGTATGTTGGGATACACTTGGGAGTTTTCTCACCGGTCGTTATATTAGGATGGTCTTTGTAACGAGTGGTCGTTATAACGAGCGTCGACTGTATAGTCGAAAAGGACGCCAAGTTGTTGGGAAACGTGGATGCGCGCGCCTTTTGTTGAAAAACCCCTTTCCGTGGTCAGAGGAGTGTTAATGGAATGTGACAAGTCGGCGGAGGGAATGTTTTCTGCACGATTCCCGGGGATTCTGCCTTTGTTGTTGACCACTGGAAACTAGTTTTTGCTGTTTTTTGCTTTCCAAGGAAGAGAAAGAAAACGTGCAGATGCTTTCTTTTGCTTGGAAACGTACGTGTTCCGTTGCAGGGCCGCCGCTACCACATTTTACAGAAAATACTGGCAGCCGAGATTTCAATTTAAAACTGTAATAACATACGCAGTAATAAACTGAAACTAGTAATTTTACAGTTTCTTATTGTAAAGTTAGAAATTTTACAGTTTATTGCTGTAAAAATTAGCTGTATTATACTGTAAAAACAACAGTATAATACTGGCAATAGAGGTTCCAGTTTAAAACTGTAAAATGCACTGTAATAAACTGAAACTAGCAATTTTACAGTTTATTACTGTAAAATTAGCAATTTTTTACAGTTCGTTACCATAGTTTTCTGCAGCAAAAAAGAAAATTACTGCTCTTATTTCTTTTTCAATAGACTACGAGCATTTTCTTTTTGGATAATATTTTTTTTTTCTTTACGTCAATACTATTAACTGCACCTTTTTCTCGTTCTTTCTTTTGTTTATGTATTAAATTATCTACATTTCTTTTTCTTTCTTTAATTATAATGTTTTATTATTTATATATATATTTTTTCTTTTTCATTTAGTTTTTGTTATTTATTCCTTTAATTACTTTTTGTTCATTTATTTTATTTATTTATTTATTTTTTTCTATTACCTTTATGTAAATATTTTATTTATATTTTTATTTTATTTTATTATTAGTCAAAATTATTTTTCTTGCATATATACCAAATTGAATGTTTATCTATGTGGGTCGTTTTGTACATTTTCACATACGTCATCCTGTAATTTGTTAAATTTAACATTGTTGAATATGTACAAAGAGCTGGCGTATTTTTGAAAAAAAAATGTTCGTTACCATAAAATTAGCTATATTATACTGTAAAAACCATATTCATTTTTTGTAGTGCAGAAATGGGGGCTATCATAGACGGCTCGTTCAGGGGGGGGGGGGACTGTCCTCTCACTCCCAAAACTAATCGGGCCTTGGCCCTTCACTTTTAAAGTTAAAATTCTATGATCGATTGAAAAAATATTTTTTCACGCAGTGTATGAATATATTTCAAGAAAATAAAAGCCGGAAATTTTTAGAAACTGGACGTGTTTTCAGGTTTTGGTAAAAGAATAGAACTTTGAATCAGAAGGGGATATCTGCCATGGCTATCCGTCTTGATTTTTGAGGCCGTATTCATTTTTAATAGGTCATTTAATCAGTAATGTTAAAGTCCCATAACATTGCCAATTCTGCACGAAAAATACGAAAAAAAAAAAAAACAGATTCAGAGGTTCTGCTTTCTAACCCCCCTCCCACACACAGTTCTTTGGACCCTCCCCCCCACTCTTTTGAGGCTCCTCCTATTGGGCCCCAGTATCAATTTTAATGCCAGACACCCCCCACCCCTTTCCCCCATTGCATATTTTTATTCCATCTCTTCATTTTCTCTCACTCACACTTACCTACTTCAAAATGAATAGTTTAAAATAGCATTCGTTTAGTTGCTCGTAACCAAATTTTAAATTTTACTGTAAATTTAAAAACTGTAATTTGAAGATTGCATAAAAATATATTTACAAATGCAGTATCTTTATACAGTAAAAGTTGGATAATTTGTCACAAGTGAGGTAACATGATAGATTATGAATTTTCAGTAAGGCGAAGTCGCATTGTACTAAGGCTACTATAGGGGCTTTATGTGGACCTGAGAAAAATATGGAAGGAAATTATGTGGACCAGTTCCGAAATGGATATACTGTCGTCCCCACTTAATCGGGTAACGGATAAACGAATACCCCGCTTATACGTCTTGGAACCAACAGTATTCGTTTAAGCGGGGCCGACAGTATATACCGATGGATAATATACCGAGACTGATTAAGAGGTATTCCTCGAAAGACTAACTTTAGGTTTTGAAAAGGATATGTTGCAACTGTAGGAAATAGGAAATTTTTTTTTGTATTTTTTTTATGGATAAATATTTCGGCCCAAGTATGAATAATGTGCCCATACTGATTGCCCGATTAAGGTGTCGGGGGCGGGGGGGGGGGGGTAGAGCCGTCTTTAACCTACTGGAGGGCCTGGGCACGCTAGGATCATGGGACCCCTATGACCTTGACAGAGCAATACTTTTGTCAGAATAGAAAAAGAAAGTATACCTAAACGAGGTCCCAGATTTCTTTTTATTTCTTGAAAGTCACAATTATGACAATTTAAATATATTTCTTTAGTATGCCACTTTTTTTTTGCATGTTGAGATAATAAGTCTATATCTGAAACTGGGGCCCCTATCGACTGTGGGATCGTGGCCGTGCCCAGAATGCCCATTAGAAAAGAGGGGCTTGCGGGGGAATGAAAATAAACGCTTTTTCGGGGCGCCTTGTAGTTAAAACTTAATATTAGCCATTGGCTAAAGCAACGTTATTTCACTGTGGTAATTCTCAGAATTTAAGAACTGATTACAATTCACCCTGCATGCAGCTAAAGACTATTAATATTCCTATCAACCAGGAGGGCTGCTCTAGTGTTTTCCGCTTGTTAAATAATAACAGTGTTGGAGGTTTTAAAACCGTGTTTTGTTTCAAACTAGGCTGTTTTTTGGCTGCTAACCATTTGCAGACCTGGAGCATTCTTCGAGACTGGCACCCATTCTTTCATGTTGCACCACTATCGGCGAAATGCCATTGCTGCGAGAATTTTACGCCTAGTTTCCCCACTAGATGGAGGCACCTGGGCTTTATTCGCTGCGAAACTGCAAAAGGAATATGATTTTGCCAAGAGATACTCAATGCCAAACGAGTACTCGAGGATCCTTTATAATCCGCACAATCATACATGGACGCTGTCGATTTTCTGCATCTTGAAAATCCACCAACTGGAGTCGGGTTTGAACCCCCGCCTTTATGCGTGAGAGGCCAGAGTCTTATCCACTACACCATTCTGTCGGTAGTTTTAAAAACTAATTACCATATAGTCCCAACCCATAATAACATTTGATAATTAAAAATAACGAGTAGTGTAGTGTTTTTCACTAAAGAACCCTTAATTCGAACTTTTCGCCAACAACACTACATACTTTTTCAGAAAGTGTAAACGAACACAAGCCACGAAGCTCAACAAGACTTATTCTTTTCTCATGAGCGATAATAATGATCCGCCAAAAAAAAAAAAAAAATAAAGTAGAAACAACAAGTAGATTAAATTCTTTTCTCATGAGCGATAATAATGATCCGCAAAAAAAAAAAAAAACTATTGTTTAATTGCTACTTTCTGCGTATCGGAACTAATGTGTTCTCAGTTTCATTTTCCATGCACAATTCGGAATCTGAATAAATAAGAGATAATCTCCACTTTAAATTAAAGGGACATCAATCATACAGGAATCCTAAAGATCATATTCAATCGTATGAAACCTTTTCTGCATAATTTTTCACTTTCCTTTTGCTTTTCTGTTCTTTTCGATTTCTTTCTTTTCTTCACAGTAAAATATAGATGTTGTTTTCACAGTATAACACAGCTAATTTTACAGTAATTTTACCGTATCAAACTGGAAAATTGCTATTCTCACTGCAGTGGCCTAAAACTGCTAGTTTTCAGCAATAAACTGTAAAATTGCTAGTTTCAGTTTATTACTGTGCATTTTTACTTTCTTCTATATCTAATATGTAGAAGAAAGTATTGGAGTCGTGAAAATTTTCGAATGTCGAATTTTGACGGATTTGCACGTTTTGAGGTGCGCTGAGTCCATTTCGATCATTTTTGGAAAATGTCTGTCTGTGTGTCTGTATGTGTGTGACAAGTTTTTGTGGCCGCGCTGGAGCAAAAACTACTGCATGAAATCGAACAAAAATTTTTGCACATATGTACCACCACATGAACTGGTGCACCTAACTTTTTTTTGCGAATTCCTCCAAGGGGGTGGAGCAATCGCACGTTTTCTGCGCGTGGGTGATTGCTATATCTCAGGAAGTAACCGGCGGAATCAAACGAAAATTGGCCCATAGGTAGACCCTATTGAGTACAGGTTCTGATTCAATTTGTGTGTCAATATCTCAAAGGAGTTGGAGCAATCGAGCGTTCTTCTTATTTAATGTAACTACTATATCTCGAGAAGTAATGAACGAAATCGAACAAAAATTGGAACTCAAGTAGACGTTAAAGAGTACAAGAGCTGATTCAATTTTTGTGTCAATTGCTTAAAGGAGGGTCGTGCAATCAAAAGTGCTTATTTTGTCATTGCACCTGCTGTATCTCGAGAAATATTGCTGCGATTTGAATGAAATTTGGAATAACACTAACCCAATATGGAAGCAAGCATCGATTAAATTTTGGCGCCAATCGCCCCAGGGGGAGGGTGGGGTGACTTTTGCGCTTAGTCAACAATGCGAAAAATAAATTCCTTAAAAAATCGCTTTCACGCTATTTAATTATCAAAACATCTGAAAACTTTCAATGATTTGAAATTTTCAACTGTTGCCAATTTCTTTTTACTAACAAATAAAATGTTTGCAATTAATCTAAACAAGGCTTTTGCAATGATTTCCAATTTCGCTCATTGATTCTGCATTTGCCGGGGTATTACGATAATTGGAAAATTGGAGCTGTCTCCAACTATTCGGGCGAGTATTTTATTTTGTAACCGGAACTCATGAGATAGATGTAGAAGAAAGTTTCGTGATGGCCACGACAGCTCGTTCAGTTTTAAACTGGAAATTCTGCTGCCAGTATTATACTGAAAATTCTAAGGGGAAGCTCAAGCTTCCCAAGCCTTTTGAGTAATCAGGTCCTGTGTAAAATTGCTAGTTTCAGTTTATTACTGTGCATTTTACAGTTTTAAACTGGAAACTCTGCTGCCAGTATTATACTGTTGTTTTTACAGAATTTTACAGCTAATTTTGTGGTAATATTGCTAATTTTGCAGTAATAAACTGTAAAATAGCTAGTTTTACAGTTTATTACTGTGCTTTTAAAGTTTTAAACTGGAACCTCTGCTGGGGGGGGGCAGTATCACACTGTTGCAGTGTTTCAACCAAACAAAAGTCGCAATTTGTCTGTGAAGTTGATGTCGGCTATCATGGATAATGTGACTTCATCGAGTCTCCATAACTCAAAGTCTCTAGGGACAGGTCTAAATGCTTCGAGTTTTTGGTAGTTTTAGTTGCAGGAAGCCTTCAGCCTTCTCAAGAGTTTGGGACAGGCCCGTCATTTAGGGGGTGGGGCATGGGGGGGGGGGTCAATTGCCCCCCTTGACTTTGGGAAATCAATGTATTTGCGCATAAGTAGGCGTGATTTTTTCCATTTTTTGGTAAATTTTACATTGTGTTTACACTGCTTGCCCCCCCCCCCCTGGAAAAATGCGAAATGACGGTCCTGGTTTAAGGCAGGAATTCAAGTGAAACACGGACGATCGCAACTCACCAATGCAATCGCAAATTCCCAAATTTGGATACGTTACAATCGCTACGAGATGCGATTCTAATGTAATTCGACTTCCAGTAGCGATTGCAATTTGCGATCGCCTCGAAGCGATTGCAATGGTGTTTCACTTGAATTCGGCCCTAAGTCTCATTGAAAGCTTCGAGATGAAGAAATATTCGATTTGTAAGCAGGGTTCGCCAAAAAGTGTCCAGCCCTAAAACACCCACACGTGTTTATTCGGATGGATCCACTTGAAAAAAAGGAAAAAAAAAAAACGATTTAGGGAATTTTTTTTTTTCCTTCAAAATTTACTGTATATTGAAAACATTTATTTCAGGAAAAACTAAATTACAACTATTTTTATCAATGCCCGACCCAGAAATTGGTGCTAATCAACTTAATGAAAATGGATAACTCAAATTTACTGAATGGAACGCCATATTTTAACGAATGATGAAAACATGAGTGTGTACTGTTGCATTTATACTTATATCTCATAAAAAAAGCCATTCATAATTCAAAAAAAAAAAAAAAAATATTGTAATGAAGTTTAGCTGAATAAGAAAAAAAAAATTAGGAGGTCACAGGGACCTCTCTTCAAGACTCCCACTCCCCTGATTTTATGAATTATTGAAAATATGCAAGCTGTAATTAGCATATATACATAATGTTTGAATAGATAATGAAAGATTTAAAAATGATTCTTAAAAAATCCCGGGTTTTTCATCTAAAACGCGAAAAAACCTCCAAAATTGGACTTTTTCCAAAAAAAGCCCTGAGTTTTTTTCAAACCCTGGTTTTTTAAAGCTTGGAGTTATCGAGACTCGACTGTACTTTTTTTTTATTTTTTAACCGCAAAACGGGACATCGAAATTTCTTAAAAAACTTAATGGTTTTTTTTTTTTTTTTTTTTTTTTTGATGTGGTCCATGTGTGTTAAAAAAAATATACAAAATGAACATGTGTGGGTTTTTTTAATGGGTGGCTTTTTATTAATATAATATTGTGGATACTGTGCTAGGTACTCCACTGCTCTAGTCTAAATCTTTTTTAAAGATAGTTCTAAACAGGGTGTCCATGATTTAAATCGTGATTTAAATCAATTGATTTTAAAAAAAAAATCATTGATTTAAATCACTTTTTATTTTGATCCTTATGAAAATTTCTTGGACAATCCCAATTTTATTATTTTTGCCATTTTCTGTTTGAGCTTTGATTTCCATCTAATAAATGGAAAAGTAATCCTACTCATCCCCCCTCCACAGATTGGTGGAAGGTTGCAGTCAAAATAATATGCATGCACAAATAGTGCTATTTGTTTTGTCTAATATGTGAAATAAAGACCATATACATGCAGCTGCAGGGCAGATGTTGCAAAGAGTGAATTGAGGGGGGGGGGAGGAACATGATAGGGTGTGTTTGATATACTTTCAGTGAAAGAAAAAACAAATTTTTCCGTGTGGTATTTCATAATTTTGTTTTTATTAAAAGGGATTAGAATCATTTGGATTTGCATTGAATCCGGTTTTACATCATAGTTTTTTGGTGAAGCTTTACTTCAAAGGTGTTTTTGTATTTTTAAAAATTTAAAGTTAAGTCGTTCATAAATGTAAATTAATTAATAACTAACGTTTCTAATTAAAAAAAAATAAAAATAAATCCGATTTAAATTAAAAAAAATCTGATTTAAATAAAAAAAATTGGATTTTTTTTATTTAAAAATAATCATTGATTTTTTTACACCCTGGTTCTAAATCTTTTTCTTGGTAAAGTTCTAAATCTTTTTCCCAAACACTGCTTTGCCGCAGTTGTGTTTGGGAAGAAAGGGTTTAGGATACATAAAAATAAAACTAATCCATTCTAAACGTAGCGTATGGTCACTTAAATGGCATTGATATGTTTTCCTGACGTTTTGGTAAAGTTACGTCGTAGTACGTTGTAAAATCTGCGTTTCGTTACTATGGCAGGAATTCAAGTGAAACACCATTGCAATCGCTTCGAATTGCAATCGCTACTGGAAGTGAATTACATTATCATCAACTTAACTTGGCACTGACGTCACTACGAGCGGAGCCAATAAGAGCTCACAAGCAGTCAGCAATCTCCTCTTATTCGCCAAGTAGGCTGTGACGTTTTATCTAGCTCGTTTTTCATAGGCAAACGTCACGCTGACGTCACGATGTTTTTATCAAGAAACGTTCTAATATAATTCATTTCCAGTAGCGATTGCAGTTTGCGATCGCCTGTTTAACTTGAATTCCTGCCTATAAAGCAAATTTGCCAAATTTTTTGCTGGCACATGCAATCCGTTTACAAAGCAGCTTTTGAATAACGTTGGTTTTATCTTTTGTTGTTTTTGTTGAAAAATAAACGTTTGTTATCTTACTGTTATAGTTTTGTTGTTAAACTTTTCCTCGCTATCAGTAAATGATTTTTTTTAAATCACTTTTTGTTACTGTAGTCTTGTCCATGGATAGTCTATTTATGGAAAGAGGAAAGTGGGCAGAATGACCTCCAAAATGAACAATACCCACTTAATGATCGAGAGATGGCAGCACCAGTCATCTCCACTCCCACAATTTGGACATGGAGCAGAAGGAAAAAACATTATGTTCCACTCTGTAGCTCCCTTGGAAACTTCTGAACAACGGACACAGATTTAGGCCCTCCCCGTCTTTTGTCATTCCAATAAAATTTATAAGAATCTCGAAGGATTTGACATCCTTAGAATCCTTCAAATCCGATGTCCAAATCACAAGCCCCCCCCTCCCCAGATTAGAAACTCCACTTAGGTTTGCGTTTTGGATTCATAAGTCCAAAATTTGTTGTAAATCTTTTGAGGTTAGCAGTTTTCAAACCTAGTTGTGTTGCTTCAAAATGTTACTCGAGTTAGCTAAAATGTTACTCTAAAACTGGAGTAACGTTGAAATGTTACTCTAGTCTAGTTAAGGGTAACATTTTGACTTCTAAGTTTTAGTTAAAAGTATCCTTGAATAGCTAAATACTTCCAATATTTTCAACGAAATATTTTTAAAAATGTTAAGAACTAATGCAATTGAAGGGGAGAAAAAAAAATAAATTTCCACATCGTTTGTTTTCTTTCAATAGAAACAAATATTATAAATAGATAGTTTTTCTAGTTCCAAAAATAGGTTGATCTTCATTTGTATATTTTCTTTTTCAGAAAATGGCGCTAACAGAAAAGAAAGTGTCGTAGTCAAGTGCTGTTACTTAGCTATGAACAACATATTTAACTATTTCAATGAAATCGGTGTTCACCCCAAGACTTTGCCTTCGAAAAACATCATACTAGCATTTCAGACTGCTTGCACAACCAATATGGTACATTGTGTGGAAAATTCGGTATTGTGTTAGGACAAATTCTTGTCCCGTAACGTGTGTGTCCCGTAACAGCAATGAGTAAATTGGTCCCAAGCTTCCTCTTTCCGAAAAAGGAAAAGATTTTAATTTCAATGTTCCTGAAATCGTCATGATGAAGTGTATAAAGTACTTAAGATTATTTTTGCTGCTGGCAGCAGAAGTGAAAAAATGCCAAATATTGTTCCTAATATCTTATGTGATATCCAGTTTGAGTGTTGACTTCTGTCATGGAAAGATCGCGCGGCTGCAAAAGGAGCGGGCTACAAAAGGAAAAAGTTAGTTCATAATTTGTTTTTCTACTTACATTCGGAGACTAAAGAGCTCACCACAAACTCCGGAAAACCCTAAGGAGTTCCTTGAAGAAATCCTCCATGTGTGTATGGTGAATTCGCAGACCCCCGGACCCTTCTCGATTGAGGGTTTCCTCAAGGAATTCCTCTGAGGTATCCCTCAAGGCCGATCGTACTGTGTGGATGGATAGGAAGTTTTCCTCAAGAGACTAGCGTTCGTATATTCCCATAGCGTCTTGAGACTTGAGGAAATCCTCAAGGCCTGCTTTCGGATTTTGCAGAGCGTGTGGAAACCCCCGTATTTTGAGGTTTTCCTCGAGGAATTCCTTTGAGGTTTTCCTCAAGGAACGCCTTTGGGCTTTCCGGAGCGTGTGGGGGTCCATTATGATAACGGGGGAAAACTTCGCCAAATATGTCGGGTGATTAACATTCAAGTATTGCAACCCGATGTACCAATTCGCCTCTCAAGCAGCATTGAAATATGTCAGCCCCTTGGCCGTTTGGCGCCGAGTTTTTGTGAATTTGGCGAGATTTTCCCGAGTTATCAAGTCGCCCTTTTTGTTTTATAACTATACTTTCATAAATGGAATAGTTACGTCTTGTAACTGTATTTTTTTTTCTATGAACAAAATGAAAATTTATTGTTCATGCATCTATTTTATAAAGTTTAATTAATGGGTGATTCAAAAAGAATGAGGAGGTCATACTCCCCATGAAGCAACAAAATTACACCAATGAACATACATTCAAGTGCGTTTGTAGACTTTTAATTCGAAAAATTTCAAATGACGCCCCCCCCCCCCCATGAAGAATTTATCGCTTGCCACTGCATAAAGCTACCAATTTGGGAATATTACACTAATTACAGCTTCCGTTGGGAGCTTGAATTAATGAAAGATCGAGTTACAATGCTTCAATTAGCTTTTGTACTATTTTTATCCACAGAAATATACAAATCAGAATCACCCCACCATTATTTTTGAATCACCCTGTATATTATCTTTTTCCTTCGTATTCTTTGCGATCTGTTACTTTTGTGTTTATGAATTTAGTAATTAAATTGGACAATACTTGAGCTACCACCAAATTTGATTTTATATTCATAGTAATTAATTGTATGATGGAAAAAACTGAACAATGCATGTATCTTTTTAACTAGTCTGCATTGGAACTTTTGGGCGCATGTCCGTACCTTCAAACAGAGAGCACCACTACCAAAACCTCAGGGATCGGTACATGAACTGCACATATGTCGACGGAAACCTGGAATTAACCTGGTTGGAAGTAAGTACTATTTATTAAAAAAATTAATATGTACGAATATTTTCGGTTGAGAAAGTTGTTACCAAAGCCGCCAAATTTTGGCGAATACACTGCAATAATATGACAACTTATTAATTGATATCTCCATCAATTAAAATCGTACAGCTACGATATTGGTCGTTGTGTTCAGAAAAGAAAATGTGGAATCGAATGGTACCTTGTTCGATTGTCTACCCCCAGCTGTTTTTGAGGAGTTCAAGCTACAGAAAGACAGACAGACACAAACAGATTTTATAGGAGAGATAGAAGATAGAGAGATAGAAAATAGATTTTTTTCAATTTGATCAATTAAGAATCCAATGTTTGAGATCACAGTCTATGTTCAAAGATTCGTCTTCAGAAAATAAGATAATGTTTCTTTTTTGTTCTGTAAAAAACTGTAGAAACCAGTACTATAGTTTCATTGCCAAGGTTAAGAATAGCATAAATAATTTTGAAATCTTTACTCTGTGCTCGAAATTATCGTTAAAGATACAAAAAAAAAAAATCATAAAAGTAAGTCCATTGAATATATTTTATTAGATTCAGTTTTATATACGACCACGACATTGCTTTTTTTTTTTTTGTTAGTTTTAATGCAACAATGTAAGTTATAGTAGAAAACGAAAATTATATCCATGTTATTAATTCCATATAGGATTTGTTCCGAATTTATTAAGTTCTCTTAAGACATTTTTGACATTTTGACGGAAGGAATGCATTATTAAACCTATTGGGAGGAATAGAATAACTTAATATGAAATCAAGGACATTGAACTACGATTGCGCAAAACAGCAGTTTCTCAATCCCCTTTTCAGCTAGAATAGAATTTTGTTTTTAAATGCATCAGCGAAAATCATCACGTGGTTACTCAAGTAATTATTTGCATACAAAAAGGCTCGGTATAACTGCCCAATGCAAACGAAATATTCGTTTCAACGAAGTCGACGTTCGGTCCCGTTTTAGTTGCCATTGCATAGCGTGTATTCCATCACAGCGAACAAAATTTACGGTCTCATGACGTTCGCTGTATCCGGTTTTAAGTGGTATGGAGTGAAATCTCGTTACAACAAACTTCAGGGAAGTTTTGTTCGTCGAAACGGGAATTTCTTGCGACGGGAATTCATACAATAATGCAGCAACGATGATGAATACTACACTCCAGGGCCTGTACTTTCCACTGGCCGGGGTTTAGCCCGATCGGTAAGGCTTCGGACTCGTGACCGGAGGGACCCGAGTTCGATTCCAGCCGATCAAAGATCCACCGTCTTGATTAATGGTGGCTGGGGGACGTTAAAAATGTCGTGGTCACAAAGTCCTCTCAGTGAAACGATACCTCTGGGGGTGCTGGGCCAAGGGTTTGCTCGGTCCTTGGTCTGGTTCAAAAATGAACAGAGCGCTCTTCAGGGTCCTATCCCGGTTAAACCACGAGTTGTGATAAGTGCGGGGGACCCTGGAGTGTGAGTGTACTTTCCACTTCATGAGGTTTCCCGCATAGGCGGCTCGTACACAGGGGCGACTGCCCCCTCACTTTTTCAGAGTAAAAAACTAATGATCGATTGAAATTCTTTTGTACTACTCAGTAGATTATTTTTTTTAACGAAAAAAAAGCTGCAAATTCCATAAAAAAGACTTTATTCAGGTTATTTTTTGAATGAAACGTAGAATTGGAAGGTGGATGTCTACGGTGGTCATTCGTCTTAATTTTTGAGGCCATATTTCGCATTTTTTTTAATTGGTCATTTAATCATTAGTGTTAAAATCCAATAATATATCAAAACTCTAAAAAAAAGGCTTCAGAGATACTGCTTCCTACCCCTTCCCCTACGCATACGTTTCTTTTGACCCCACTTTTTTGGTGCACCAGCCGCCAATGGTTTCCCGGCTGGATAATGTCCTGAAGGGAGCTCCCTTTTTTTTGTCGACTAGGAACCGAGCAGCCCCCGATCCAGCTCCCCCAGAGGTTTTGATTTTGAATGTTAACTTTGAGGAGTATGTGCACACGAACATATTTAACGTGCCCCAGTCACCATTAGTGAGGACGGAGGATCCTCACGGCCGACTGGCATCGAACCCGAGACCCTCCAATTACGAGTACGACGTCAGGCCACCACCGCCTCTTTGATCGGGAGGGACTGAAAATGTGTTTCGTTGAACAGAAATTTCGCTGTATTAGTATTCGTTGTGTAACGAATCTGGTTCATAAAAAAGTAGGGGTCGAAACAAGTGTGTAGGGTTAAGGGGGCCCCAAATGCTGATTTTTTAAATATTTTTGTTATAAAATTGGGCTTTATTATTGAATTGAAAAAAAAAAAAACTGATAAAATGGAATTTAAGAAATGTGGTATATATAACCTCAAATTCGGGACGGATGACCACCGTAGTCTCCAAATTCAAAGTCACTCGCACGCCTGTCATTTCGAATTTTTCTATGAGAGTCGGGGGGGGGGGGGCAAAGCATAAGCATCAAAAACCACGCCCACTTTTTTTATAAATACATTAGTTTCCCAAAGCCGTTGGTGGGGCATTGATCCCCCCTCCCTCCGATCGCCTAAATGACAGGCCTGGTTCCACTCTTATGAAATACCATGCGAAAATTCCATTTACTAGTTGGAATTTTTAGTTTTTACTTTATGAAAATCATTTTCCTATTGATCACTAATTTTTCGCTCCGAAAAGAGAAATGTCAAGCATCTTTTAGTTTTGGATGTGAGGAGGCAGTTTCTCCCCTTCTCCCCCCCCCCCCCCCCATCACGAGCCGTTTTGTTGTGCTGAGATTTCAGTTTTTTTTTTTTTGAGAGAGAGAGAGAGAGAGAGAGAAACAGGGGAGAGGCTAAAGCTAAACGTTGTTTCGTTCTAAAATAGCCCTATGTGCAATATTTCTTACGCCAGCTGTTGATTATGATTAGTAATCATGATTCTATGAATGGTGTTTAACAAACCGCGGTTCTGTGCAGCTATTGTGTCAACTTGGTATGTTAACAAAGCACAGTAGAGGTAAGTTATCAATGAACTTGCAAAAAAAAAAAAAGGTGTGGCCAACGCATAAAAATATACTATCTTCTACAAAATAAGATTTTTAGAACCCGTTACTTTTCCCCCTCGAAGATGCTATTCGCCTGTCTGAACACCCTCTCCCCCCCCTTTCGCCTCCCAACAAGTCCTTGTTCGTAGGTGTATTATAGTGTTCGAATGTTTGTGTTGTGGTGCAGGTCCGCCATTTTGGGGGTCGGGGGGGGGGGCAGTTGCCCCCTCTTCTGGGTTAAAGGAATAAATGTATTTACGCGTAAGTGGGCGTTGTTTTTTTCTGTTTGGCGTAATTTACATAGAGTACCTACACCCTTTACCACCGCCCCCCCCCCTGCAAAAATTCGAAACGACGGGCCTACCTGTGTAAATGCCTCTTGTTTAACAAAAGTTAAGATCATATAGCAATAGACCAATTGCGGTAAGGGTGAATGAAAATTGTTTTTTAAAGATCTTATCGCATGTAGTATTCTTCCTTTTCTTTTCTTTTTTTTGAAAATTTTAATTTGCAATCTGTTATTGTTCTTCCAGATGTCGTGTTTTTCTTCATCACTTATAAAGTTTTGATTTTTTTTCTTTATTTTTTTTTTGCCGTGTGCGAGAAGCAAATAAGGGCCGAATTCAAGTGAAACACCATTGCAGTCGCTTCGAGGCGATCGCATATTGCAACCGCTACTGTAAGTCGAATTCAAGTGAATTCGTTTCACTTGAATCCAAATTTTGGAATTTGCGATTGCATTGGTGAGTTGCGATCGTCCGTATTTCACTTGAATTCCTGCCTAAAATTATCCTTCATTACGAATTTGAACTCTTGGTGCTTGGTATTAAAAAATGATGCATTCCGTACTTTACATCCGTTTTCAATCATGTATGTTTGCATCAGCGATATTAGTTACCCTTGTACTTTTTTTCTTCTTTGTTTTCAACTTCGAATGCGTCCTGTCCTGCATTCGATTTAAATTAATTTTTCTTGTCTTAACAGACCAGAATAAGTTATTCGTTTTAGATTTAGAGCGTTTTTTTTTCCTCTGAAGATAAATGTTGTACATCAAACACGTGAGACAGAAAATCTGAAGCACTCTTTTTATTTGGATGATTTTATTTCTTTTTGGTGCTTCTTTGGCGTTTGAAGCTATGCCTGAATTTTTACCAGTGACTGTCTGGCTGGAATAAATCGAAAAACCTGTTGAGGAGGAAAATTCTTTTATATCTGGGCAAACTTATTAAAGTGCATCCCCCAGATCAAGTTTACAGATTACTTCACGTTTATTTGCTTTTTGATGTCTAGTAGACGTCGATTTTTGTCTTCTTTAAGTATTTACATAGAAAGCTTGGATTTTTAAACAAAAGAACTTAAATCTTCCGTCTGCAAAATTTATCTAAAATAGGACCATTTTTTCAGTTTAAATATTTTTGTCACAGTGTTAGGCAATGCTACTTTTGGAAAGGCTTTTTGTTTTTATGTTTTGTTTTTTTAGTTCTTCAGATTTTATTACTTTGGAAAATGGAAATAGTTATTTTTAAAACGTTTTGAACCATGGTTTGACTCGCCAGATTCATGGATGTTTTTGAAGAATTATTATGCCGTGGAACGTACCAAATTGTCAAAATAATCATAGCATAAATAAATTTTCTGTAGTATTATTAGTCTATGAAAAAAGTGTTCCCATTACTGGAACAGCTGTTGCCATTTTCGCCTGTCATATTTTGATTTTGTATTTTAATGAAACTTTTCTTGTTGGTTCATTATGTTTTTTTTCCTTTGGAGGAATGATTTTCATTTTTAAGGCTTTACTAGTTCAATTCAATTATTTGTCTATTATTCTGTCATTTTAATTACGAACATAAATTCCTCTATGTTTTAACGCGCTGCTTTATTTTTCGATGCTTTGAGATTCTCTCTGTTCATTTTGTTTATGTTTACAACAAAAATAAAAATTAAAGAAAGCCATCCAATATTTTGACTTTTTGACTATGATTTGGTTTGAGTTTTAAGTTTGATTTGTTAAAATTGATTTAATACTGAAGGGTGATATAAGATTTTTGCTTTACACCAAGTCCATTCTTTTGTTCTAAGCGTTTGTGTGTGTGTGTGTGTTTATATCAGTTAGTTAATGGTGTGATAATCACACGAGGGGTCCTGGCGGCGTTGTTGGTCTGCGCGCCACTTTAGAAAGCCCAGGATGGCGGGTTCGATTCCCGCCCTCGCTCTGGTTGTAACTTCCTTCTCCGTGAGCTTAAACTCTGTCCTGTACTATGTATTTGTCTTGTACTATCTGTCATATTGGACATGAGTTCATAAACGGGTCCTGTGTGACCAAGTACACGAGCTCGAAATATGTGTTGTAAATAAAAAAAAAAAAAAAAATAATCACACGATCTAAGTTAACCCTGTTGTGTTTTGTTGCATTATAGTTGCAAATTTTTGTTTTTAATGTTTTTATTTGCACAGAAAGTCTTTTCTAATATTTTTTGCATTCATTTTTCAGGATGAAAATTTGGACTTGAATTTTCTTGAAGAAATTCGCGAAGTGACTGGCTATGTGTTGATTTCTCATGTCAATGTCAAAAGAATAATTTTGCCGAATCTTATGATAATTCGCGGACGCAACCTGTTTAAATTGAACGTTAGAAATGAAAAATTTAGCCTTATTGTTACTCTTAGTAAAATGGAAAGTTTGGAACTGCCTTCCCTCAGAGGTTCGTAAATGCTTGATGAATATTTTAATAACTCTTCAGTTTTGAGTGTTTTTGTTATGTTTTATATGAGAAATTGGAACTACTTTGATATACCCCCCCAAATCGGAAATTTGGCGACTTTTTTTTCTCGCCAAGCAAAATACCTGTTTTTGTTGTTGCCACAAAAAATTTGTTGCCACAAAACTTTTAAAAAAAATTCAAAAAATAGCATAAAATACAAGAAAATACTAGATTTGGCAACAGCAAAAACCTAAATCTGAAAAAATCTAAATTGGCAACACCAAAATAAGTAACAGTAACCCTAAAAAGTCCGTAGAGGAGTGCCAGATTTGGCGCGTAATTTTTTTTTTTTTGGGGGGGGGGGGGGCGTATATCAAAGTTATACCGAGAAATTTCTTCTGTGTTGTTTGGTTGAAGAAACTTTTTTTCAGATTTGTGAAAAAACTCGGTGAAGATCTAGTATTCTGCCATGCTAAGAGCAAAAGTGGTGTCTGCAGTCGAGCTCAAACTGAGATATCACCCTTTAAAGTTTTGCGCCACTATGTATTTGATTCAGATGAAACTATTTCAGAATTTTTAAAAATATTTTACGTTCTCAAATGACCATATCATTTTCTATTTAGGTAAAAGTACGTCACAAACAGCCACCTGGTGGGGATAACTCAATTGTGTTAAAAAGTGCAGATACGACTTTCGTGCTTTAGCACGGCAGTATTGTTATCTGTTATTGTGATGCTATGATGGTGTATTACATGCAAATTGCATTGAAAGTTTATTTGTATATAATTGATTGTTTGGATTTTGGAAGGAAAAGTCTAAGAAGTGAAAAGGGCCATCCACACACCACAGAAAATTTGAAGGAGTTCCTCAAGGAACCAGACCTTGAGGAAATCCTCTATGTGTGCACGGTGAATTTCGATGATTTATTCCCGCGGATCTCCGGACAATCCTTTATTCTGCCGTGCTAAGCGCAAAAGTGGTATCTGTATTTGATTCATCTGTACTTGATTCATGTATTTGATTCAGATGAAACTCTTTCAGAAATTTTTTAAAAATGTTTCCCGTTCTCAAATGACCATAGAATTTTTCATTTAGGTAAAATACGTCACAAAAAACCACCTGGTGGCGATAACTCAATTTTGTTAAAAAGTGCAGATACGATTTTTGTGCTTAGCATGGCAGTATTGAGGTTGTCCTCGAGGAAATCCTTGAGGTTTTCTTCAAGACAGGGACGTCATTTCAAGTTTTTCCGGGGAGGTGGGGGGGGGGGGCAAGGGTAAAAACACAGTACAATTTCACCAGAAAACAACAAAAACTGCTCCCACTTATATGTAAATACATTGATTTCTCAAAGTCAGGGGGCAATTGACCCCCCTGCCCCCCTAAATGACGCAACTGCCTCAAGCCTCAAGGAAAGCCTTTGGATTTTACGGAGCGTGTGAAGGGCCTTTAAGGCACTTAAAATTAAACAGCCTTTTGAAGACTTGAACTCCCTAACTGAGAAACATGTTAATCAGAAAAAAGCACCACATTGAGGGTTAATTAGAAGATTATGAAAATGAAAAGTGTGTTGAAATTTGCAAGTGTAGAGTTGTAAGGGGCTCTTATTTTGAGAAGTTAGTTGTATTCAATTCTTATAAAGCACTAGCTGCATGGCGTGGCGTTGCACAGGCTACCTTAGAAACAGGGCCTGATTAAGATATCACGGGGCCCTAGGCCAAATACTTTTTTTGGACCTCCCATAATGAGTCTTTTCAATTTTAAGCATGGGATAAAACAAATTTAGGAATTGACTACAACAATTTTAGCCATTTGGGGCCCCATAAATTGTGGGGGCCCTAGGCCACGGCCTAGTTGGCCTATTCAGTAATCAGGCCCTGCTTAGAAATGAAAGTGATGTCAAGTGGCGCATTTACTTTCGGTAGAGCAACAAACTCGCTGCCACAGCGGCTCGCTACGGCCAGCGCCCTCTACATACAGTTGCCAAAATAATGCTTTTAATGAACGCCATCTCTCGAGAAGAATGGAAACTAATTCACTTGTGCTTTTCGACCATTCTTATTTTTAAACTGTAATAATGACTCCCTATATGTAGCGTTGTGTTTAATAGCCTAAAGTCTTCCTGATTAAATGGACTATTCAACACTAAAAGAATTTTTCAATTTGAACCAGTAGTTCCTGAGATTAGCGCGTTCAAACAAACTCTTCATTTAAAATTAAAAACAGTTCACTTTGTGCGCAAATGAGTAAAAACCAAAAAGCAACGTCTAAAAGCACAAATGGATAAAGTTAAAATTGGCAAACATGTTTCAGAGGCATAAAGCCTCCTTCTTCAGTGCCAAGCAAGAAATGAAGCATTTCTTGCTTGGCACTGAAGAAGGAGGCTTTATGCCTTTGAAACATGTTTGCCAATTTTAACTTTATCCATTTGTGCTTTTAAACTCTTCAACTTTATATTATTAGTATAAGTAACAGATTTCAAGTTTTAACAATATTATTTAATAATTGAAATATTGTGTATTAAGCATCTGCTTTTAAAAACTTTTTTGAATAGATATCCTGGCTGGAAGTGTTGGCTTTTACAATAACTACAACTTGTGCCATATTCGCACCATTAACTGGGTAGAGATATTGAGTAGAGCGGATGCAAAACCGGTCTATGTGTATAATTTCACGGAACCTGAGCGAGAATGTAAGTAGTTTTCCTTGCCTCTTTGTATGTAGCATTTTTAAGTTATGCATCACATTTTTTTCAATCTCTATATCTTTAAAGCAAAATGTGTTGGAACAGAACAATCTTTAATGTAGCCAGTGCTGGATCTAGGGGGGACCTTAACCCATTAATGCCTGTCATTTTTTTCCCCAAAGATATCTTGTATACTGGTTACAAACAGTGTTTGATGGACACTAAAATTAATAAAAAAAATATTTTGTAAAAATAATTATTTTATTAAGGAAAGAAAAATCGTCCCTTAAAAGTTATGATAAACCTCAGAGGGTACATACTTTTTTTACAAAAAATTTTTTCTGCCAACAATATAATATTTAAAACGACATTTTATAAGAAGAAATAAAATCAGCAATTAACATAAACTGGGAAGCTGGGAATAACTTTGAAAACTTAGCTTTTTTTCTTGAGATTGTGAACTGTGTCATTTTAGATAAAGATTATATTAAAACTGCTACAGAACACACTTTACAATGGTTATGTGCTGCAATCTGTTAATAACGAATTGAAACACTACCAAAGTACTAATTGAACACTATTATTTGGTTGAAATGTTCATTTTAGGGAAATTCAGACCCTTTTTTGGACCGTCCCTGAAAAGGGACGCTAGGCAGTAATGGGTTAACCTGGGTCGCACTTTCTTGGAAAGGAGGGGGGGGGGGGAATTCACCTTATTGTCTGTGTGGGTGTTTTTTTTTTTTTTTGAAATTAGTAATAAAATTTGAAGGAACATGGGTGTTGTCGAAAGTTTCAAGCTTTTGTCCTAGTTGTAAAAATTGTTGATCCCTCATTGGATACAAGGATAAAGAATACCTGCTATTGTTAATACTGTTAAAATTAATGCCCATTACAGTTTAAATAATTTTCCTGTATATATTTTAACTATGGCAACAGTTTTACTTTAAAGTTTATAACATTAAGTTTGGCAACAAGTGAGTTGTATGGTTTTGAAGTTTGTTACTTTGTCACTCATGGAATGTTGTGTGTAGTGTAATGTAATGTTCTTATTATGATTTTCCTGCTTTAAATATAATCTCCCACATCAATACTAATGGTGTATGTATTTAATTCACTTGATTCTGCAATTTCTAACAAATACAGTTGCTGTGGCTTTTAATTGCTGATAATATTTTGCTTTCCATATAAATAGCAGGATCTTTATGTTTAAATAAACCTTATTTGCTTTAAAAATCTCAAGTTTCTTTAAAAGGTCTTACATCATAAATGCCTTAACCAGGCTATCATTACGAAGTTTTCCAATGGGTTAGGGGGCGAGGAGTATGAACAGGGCCTGATTACCCAAAAGGCTTGGGAAGCTTGAGCTTCCCCTCCAAATTTTTAGGGGGCCCAAAAATGACTGAAAAGCTACAAAAAAATTCAAGTTTCGACTTTTATATTTAGTTTTAAAGAGAGCTGGTTCAATATAATTTGTCCCAACTGTGCTATATTGTACTTTAACAGCTTTTTTACTCTTAAATCATTTAGATTTTAAATTTGCCAAATATTTTTAGAAATTTTCCCCACAACAAAAAGCGGAGGGCCCCAAAATGAGACCGAGCTTCCCTTAATCACAGGGGTTAATCGGGCCCTGAGTATGAATATATTTGATATAAATTGCATCAAAAATGCGACAATAACCATGCCCCTTATATGTTAGTACAATAATCTTTCAAAGCTGGGTCTTTGTAGCTTTTTTTTTTCAGAATTACATTTGTAATCTGGATGTTTTGGATTCAATTTTCCTTCATTTTTAAAACATTAAAAAAAGGGGGAGGGGAGAAAAATAAAGAATAATTTTTTTTTTCTGAATTTTTGCTCCTATTTTGCCTACTACTTTTTTTTTCAAATGCTAATCTTTTTGGGCCATGAAGTTGGGCCCCCCCTACAAATGATCATAAAAGAATGAATCCTTGAAATATGTTTTTGATAGTTAAAAAGTGTTGCGTACTTATGATGCATGTTTCAAAGAGTACCCAGAAAGGGATGTTAGGCATTAGAGGGTTAATTTTTTGATTCATTTTGAAATAAAATGGAAAGAGATCTTAAGTACATTCGTTTGCACACAGATACTTATTTTCATATTCTCCGTATGTTAGGTCCTGCTTGTGATTCCTCTTGTGAAAAAGGTTGTTGGGGACAGGGACCCAACAACTGCCAGCGATTCTCCAAAATCAATTGTTCCCCTCAGTGCCACCAGGGGCGCTGCTTCGGCCCCAATCCTCGGGAATGCTGCCATCTTTTTTGTGCCGGAGGATGTACCGGTCCCACTCAAGCAGAATGTTTGGTTTGTAGTCTCTCTATTACTTCTGCTCTGATATTTATTATTTAATTTATTATGACTGAAATATCTTTTAGAAGGAAAAAAAAAAGATGAATAGAGTGAAAATGCATACAAACTCTCATTCAGTCAATTATGCCGTGTGGCCATCTTTTGAAAATTGTTGCCCGCATGTTCTCAAATTTCGTCTTGAATCAATTTTTATTCCTTTGTAAAATTTTGCTGTGTAATGTATAGTTCTAAATTATCTAAATGCAGTTTTTATAAGTGAAACAGAATTTCTTGTCAGTTGTTTTAAAGTTTTGAATTTTTGCAAGGATTAAAATTGCAACTGACTTTAATTTTTTAATTTCCACATCACCCTTTTCATGCAAAAACTAAAGCAGATTAAGGTAATTGCATATATTGTCGTTCAACTATGTAACTTTTGTCCCCAATTTCTCTGTTTTAAACTGTCGCACTGATATTTTTTTAAGTGTTATTGCATCTATTAGCATGAAGCTGAAAATAAACTTTGAAAGCATTGTACAGTTATCCGAAGGCAACCAATAGCAATTATGAGGAGGATTTAAAAGGATTATCAATGTGACTCTAAGTTATCATGTCGCTTAATTCTACATTGAGCCATGTGAGAAATGGTTAGCTTTAGTTTTTTTTGAGTGGATAGCTTTAGAAAGGCCATTAATCTCTATTTTTTTTTCCCTAATGGCAGGCTACAAAAAGAGGAACACAAAATAGAAACACAAACACATAGCAAAATGAAAAACAGAGAAAGACACAAATGCTTGTCTTTAGCCCATCAGGGCCCTTACCTCCCAGTATCGTCCATGGAGGGTTGTGGAGTTTAGTGCAGGGCAGTCAAGAAGATGAGCCGAGTCCATCTCCCTCTCCGTACGGCAGAGCATGCAACTTGGACTGTCACAAAAGTTGAATCTGTAAAGGTGTTTCGCAAGACAATCGTGTCCCGTCAGGAGTCTGAAAAGGGCAACTGCTTTAAATCTAGAGAAGTCCGGGATGTCTGTGATGGATTTGATCCAGGTTTTGGATGAGTTGCTTTCATGGAAATTATTAGATAGGTTGTTCTGGAACGGGTCTCTGATAGGTAGTTTCACCAAATGAAAGGACATATCTTTGGGGGATGTCTGGATGATAGTTGTGCCTTTTTTTGCGAGAAAATCCGCCTTCTCATCACCCGAAATGCTGCAGTGACCAGGGATCCACTGTAGGGCAATAACTTTGCCTTTTGAGGCTAGGTTCTCCAGGATGGAAATACATTTATTGATGGAAGCAGATTGTGGGGCGAGAGGGGAATTGATAGATAAAAGTGCTGCCTTGGAGTCGGATAGGATTACTGCTTTCATTAATCTCTATTGGAGATTGTAAATCGACTAGGAACCAACTTAGCTGGGCACAGAGCCTGTTGCTGATCATCACGTTTGTATTTGTATGTCTTTTTATCCATAAGCTCACTTCTTTTGTGTTGAAAAAGAGGTTCATTTTAACTCTGAAACACGTGCACACAGCTTTCCTGCCCATTTGTGCTTTAATACATTGTTTTACTTGCTTTTAATTTTCTAGCACAAAGGTGCTTATTTGATTCTTAAGTGGGTAGATGGTTTTCAGAGGGCTTTTGGTCTTTATTAGAGACTGATAAATAGAGCAGGACCAGCCTAGCTGGGCCCAGAGTCTGTTGCTCGCTATCACTTTCGTATTTGCATGTATGTCATTTCATTATTTAGTGAAATTTGTAATGAAAATTGATTTTTTTAAAATTCATTTTAATTTTGTTATTTTTATACTGATTTATAACTATGGATTACTCTCCAGGCTTGTCGAAATTTTTATGACAGTGGAGTTTGTAAGCAGGAATGCCCCCCAATGATGCGATATAATCCAGCCAAATATTCTTTGGAGGTGAATCCGGAGGGGAAATATGCGTATGGGGCAACTTGTGTAAAAAAGTGTCCAGGTAAGCTAAAATTTGCTTTAAATAGTACAAATTAAATAATGTCCTCACAAAGACAAAAAAAGAAAAAAAAAAAAAAAAAAAATCATAATTTCGTGTCTGAAAAGAAAAAGTTGTACATTTAGTTTTCAAAAATGATGATAAAAAGACCTAATGGTTTTAAAAACTATTGGGTTGAAACCAAAACAAAAAGCCATTATTCACATCTTGAATCATATGTGGGCAATTGACTGATATTTTTAAAGCAAAAGAGTGAGTATTTTGTAAAATACTCATTATTTTTTACAATAAATAATGTATATTATTTTTACTTTAAATAATGTATATTATTGACAAAATATACATTATTTAAAGGGTGTCTTTCCCTGTTTTTTTGTATTTTTTAAGCTGGAAGTTGATACGTTTTGGGTAATTAAAAGAATTTGTAAAAATAATAAAATTGATTTACAAGCTACTTTCAGTATTTTTCATGTTTTTAACATTTTTTAAAAATCGTGAAAAATGTATTTTGGGTTTTCAAAATTCATTCATATGTTTTCTAAATTCAGCTTAGAAATGCAATAACTCCGGAGAAATTGTTTTCTGTCTAATGTATATTTTGCGTTCTTTGAATGTTTCATGATACTTATTGTTTCCTTTTGAAAATGTCAATCAGTTAGCATGGAATTGTCTTATCTTTGGGTTGCTAGAATGATCAAAGAAAGCATATGTAACAAATACACAACATAATATGTAAAAAAGCATTTTTCATGTAAAAAATTCATATGAATTTCAGATCACCTGTTGCGGGACAGTGGAGCCTGCGTCCGGTCGTGCCCCATGAATAAGAAAGCCGAAAATCAAGAGTGCGTCCCGTGCGATGGCCCTTGTCCCAAAAGTAAGTCTGATTGACGAAGAGACTATTTACTTGTGCAAATCTGAATCTCTCATGTGGTCAATAATGCAGTAGAATCTGTTTATCTCGAAAAACCTCCCTATGTTGCAGTGTTTCGCTTGCCCTGCATTTATGGCATCAATAATATCATATGTGGCTGGTGTGCCAAAAAAGCGGAGGGATCAAAATAAATGTTTATGCGTGTGTTAGGGGGGGGGGGGAAGGGGTGTAGGAAGCAGCACTTCTGAAGCTTTTTTTTTTGTGTGTTCAGAAATTGGTTATATTATTAGATTTTAACATTGCTGGGCAAACGACGAATAAAAAATAAATGAGATATACGACCTCAAAAATCAAGATGAATGACCATAGTAGACATTCCGCTTCAGATTCTATGTTCTATTCTTATGAAATAACATGAAAAAAAGTCAATTTTGTGGAATTTTCAGCTTTCACTATTGCAAAATAAATCAATCAACTGAGTAAAAAAACATTTCAATCGATCTTTAATTCTTAACTCTGAAAAAGTGAGGAGGCTGCGGTGGAGTTAATACGTAAGTGCTGACAGTTCTTGTGTTTTATTCCATTATTTGGGGAGCCAACAACTTAATCTGCTCATATTTAATATGCAGTGCTTTGTATTGTGTACTCTGTTATATGTATCTCCCCAAAAACAACTCTGTTGTAAAAACATCCCCCGCCAAGAAAACCTTAACCTTAAACACTCAGTGTACTTTCTTCCACCCAAAAAGATTCAATCAGACATCTTATTTCCAACAATATTGACTTCAATTCACAGTTTCACAACCATAAGTTATTGAAAATTAAACGCACTGTTAATGAGTTATGTTCAAATCCTAATTTAGTAATTACCAACGCAGATAAGGGGGGTCAAATTGTCATTTTAAATAAGACAGATTATCTTAAGAAATGTAATGATCTATTGGAAGATGGTCCGTACGTACAAATTAAAAAAGATCCAAGTACTAAAGAACTGAAAAATATTAACAGTGCCATAAAATCCTCTCAGTTAATTCCGGTTTCGTACAAAAAACGTTTGATTCCTTCTATAGCACGTTGTGCTAGATTTTACGCGCTACCAAAGGTACACAAGCCACTTGTTCCTCTTCGTCCCATAGTTTCCAATATTGATACTGCATCCTACAAACTGGCTAAGTTTTTGGTTTCTGTCTTTTCACCTCTCCTGTCCAGCAACAGTTTTACCGTCAAGAACTCCACAGAATTTGTCAATAAACTCCATAGTTTCCATATTAACAACCACATAATGGCTTCTTTCGACGAAACATCTTTGTTTACTAACGTGCCTGTTGAAGGTGCGTTAGATTGCTTAAAAATAAGAATGTCTGAACATCATTTTTCACATTTTGAAATCAGTGAATTGTGTAACTTAACTCGCGCCTGCTTGGAACAAAACACCTTTATTTTTGATAATAATTTTTTCCGTATGTCTGATGGTCTTTCGATGGGCAACCCTCTTAGTCCAATTTTAAGCGATATTTATATGCATTATTTCGAGGTCAAATTATTTAGGGTTTTACAGTTCGATTTTTACGTAAGGTATGTTGACGATGTATTTGTTTTTTTTGGACTCGTCTCTCCGTGCCCATGACAATCTTTTATCTGTGTTAAATTCCATAGACCCGCACATCCAATTCACTATAGAAGTTGAATCTGACTGTCATCTCTCTTTTCTGGATGTTTCCATCACTCGTCAAGATAATACTATCGACACTACTGTTTTTCGCAAACCCTTTGCCGTTACTCTTCCGCCGCATAAATTATCTGCTCATCCCCCCAAACAAAAATTAGCTGTTTTTAGAACTTTTGTTTCCCGTGCTTTGTCCATTTGTTCCAATTCTAGTTTACTTTCTGCTGAGCTTAATTATTTGAAAAGCATTGCTATGGACCGGGGGTTCACAGTCAGTGTCATAGATAACATTTATAAGAAATTAATCAATCCTACTGTTCGAAATCAAACACCTAATTGTGAGAACTATTCCAACACCGTTGTTTTACCATATTTTCCCAGAATCAGCTTTCAGATTGCCAGAATTTTAAAAAAGTTCAATTTTTCGGTCGCCTTTTCTCCAGTGAACAAATTACAATTTTCGCAACTCAAACATCCTGTTCAGGGTCTTGATAGATGGGGTATTTATAATATTTCATGCCAATGTAAATTAACATATATAGGACAGACACGACGCGCTTTAAAATTCCGTGTTAAAGAACATGAAAATTGTGTTAAAAAACAGGATTTCAAACGCTCTTCCATTGCCCAACATTGTTGGTCATGTGGCCATATTTTTGATTTTTCCTCTGCAAAAATTATCCATAGTTGTTCTTCGATTTTTGATTTAGACTTTTGGGAAGCCTATTATATCTGGAAAAATTCAGATTTAGTTGTCAATGATCTGTCTAGCACCCCTCCTTTCCCGAACATTTGGAAATCTCTTATTTAAAAACTTTTTCGTCTGTGACGTAATTTTTCGTTGCGCAGTTGTCGTGTCCAACCCTTGACGTAATAGTTTCTGCGTACCTACTCTTCCTGTTCTGTTTATTTACCCTCACGTTTCTCGCATTCCTGGTTCACTTGACTGGTGTCAGTGAACCATCATCTTTTTGCACTGATGATGGGGCTTCATTCATAATAGCCCCGAAATAGCTATCTGCTAGAGTTTTCCAACTCTATTTTAACCTTTTATTTGTACTTGTAGACACGTTGTCTTGTATTTTTAACTTCATCAATTGTACAAAGTTTTCGACTGCTTTTCTTACAAACTTAAACACTCAGCCTTAAAAAGTTATGATATCGAGTTTTCCCGCCAAGTGTGTGCCAAACTACTCCTCGCCTGTATGGATAGTTCGTTTAAATTGTTTTCAGTCCTGCCAGGCGGGAAGTTTTTACTCATCAAGCAACCGCCTCACTTTACAAAACTTCCCGCCGAACAGTACTAAAAACAATTTAAACAAACTATCCATACAGGCGAGGAGTAGTTTGGCACACACTTGGCGGGAAAACTCGATATCATAACTTTTTAAGGCTGAGTGTTTAAGATTTTCTTGGCGGGGGATGTTTTTACAACAGAGTTGTTTTTGGGGAGATATCACATCTTTTTGCAATAATATTACCCCAACAGCACCAAACGTTCGATGCACGTTCAACGACGTCAAAAGACGACTTTTGGACGTTTGAACGTCCATCAGGACATAAATGAACGTCCATCGGATGTTTCGTGCTGTTGTTGTATTACTTTATCAGTTTTTTTTCCCACTTCAACATTTTTCTTGGCAGCGGACATATGGCTTTCTTGGAGGCATGCACTTAGCACACAAGTTCAAGGCTCTACTTCAGTCGAGGATAAGTTTGAAATCAATCACAACGTACAATCTTTCCTCGTCGCCCAACAATGACAACAGTTTCTAATCGCTTGAATAAATGCTCAGACGTTGAACAGAACTAGTTGATAGAAATCGGACACATTTTAAGCATTAATAACTCAGGCCTGCGATGACCCCGGGGGGTAAATTTTGGTATACGTCCTCAATGTCTCATCGAGAATATTCATACCAAAAATCAGCACTTAAGACCCCCCGGGGAGAAAAGATACGGAAAATAAAAACGAGGGGGGAAGGGGTGGGGGGTCGAAAACACCCCTATGCCCAGCTTAGGGACAAAATAAATGTGGGTGCAAAAGTAGAGCTCAATCCGAGTTACCGTTTAGGCTGGACCCCTGTCAAACAATTTTTAAAAAGTGCGAAAAATAGCAATTTTTTAACATTTATCACCCCTCCCCTGAGGGTCCTGGATGTTTTGCTTTAGTATGTGCCGCCAGGGGCTGCTGGAGATTGAGTATACCAAAAATGAACTCTAGGGATCTTTATGGGGCTGAGATACAGAGGGGTGAAAACCCCAGTTTGGTTACTCGCGTAATCAGTCCTTTAGTCGCTCTTTTACATTTTTCTTGGCGGCTTGTATTTGGTTTTCTTGGCGGGGCGGGACGCTCCCGTGTCCCGTGATCATTGTGAGTGAAGATAATTGTGTCTGAGCCCATTGTATTATAAATTTAAAAGTAAAAAATACGAAGATACCTTTTTTACTCATTTATTGCTTGGTCTAAAATTGCTTTTAAATCATACACATGACTTTTTATTTT
Organism: Uloborus plumipes; assembly: GCA_038373865.1. NCBI lineage: Eukaryota > Metazoa > Arthropoda > Arachnida > Araneae > Uloboridae > Uloborus > Uloborus plumipes. Next base: position 21,729 of record JAXGGA010007743.1, on the reverse strand, counting down.
TTATTCAGATTGTGAAGGCGTAGAGGTGGTTCACGCTGATAACATCGACTCTTTCAAAGGCTGCACTGTCATTGAAGGCTCCATCACCATTTTGGAATCCAGTTTCATCGGATATCAAGAAGTTTATCCAAATTTTACTTTCGGACCTCGATATGCGCCCATGCATCCGAGAAAGCTTGAAGTCTTCAGCACGTTGAGGCAAGTCACCGGCTATATTAGTATACAGGCATCACACGTAGACTTCAAAAATTTGTCGTTTCTTCGAAATCTGGAAATTATCGGTGGACGCCAACTTACTGAGTAAGTATCTTTTTTTTAAAATAATATTCTGATGTGTTGCTATAACACTTTTTTCGACTCATGGATTTGTATAAAATTACTTTTCACACTATGTGGCTCTGCGGGAAGGGGCGGGGGCAGTTTATTTTTATTATTTTTTACAATGCATATTGGTTCGCAAATATTAATCACATGCACCGACTGAGTGGTGTAGGGGTTAAGACGCTGACCTCTTACACCTAAAGGCATGGGATCAAACCCGGCTCCAGTCGGTGGATTTTCATGATGCAGAAAATCGACAGCGTCCATGTCGCATGATTATGTGGCATGTAAAAGATCCCTCGAGTACTTGTTTGGCATAGAGTATCTCTTGGCAAAATTAAATTTCTAGTGCAGTTTCGCATCAAATAGAGCCCAGGTGGAGAAACTAAATATGGAATCTAGTGGAGAAACTGAGCGTCAAAATTCTTGTGGCATTCCCCGATGGTGGTGCCACATGAAAGAATGGATGCCAGTCTCGGGGAATGTACTAACTCTGCAAATGGCAAGAAGCTAAACCCATCCCTGTTTCAAACAAGCAAACAAAATATTAATCACAAAGGTTTTGACCTTCAGTTTTGAAAAATTTCCATGGGAGAACCCCAAACCTCATCCCCCAACATCATTAAAACCAATCCAAAGTTAGATTTTTCGAACTTCAGAGTCGAAAAATTGCCGGTGGAGAGCCCTTCCTTGTATCCCTCCCTGCCATTTTTAATATGCTTTTATTAGTTTCACACTTGTGGGTTTGTTTATTTGTATGTATGTTTGTAACTCTGAATAAAAGATAAAATTCACTTTCTTTACAAATACAAAAGTAATAAATTTAATACTATTACTATGACTAAATTCTAAACTGTATTACATGTTGATGTACGAGCATTATAAGTGTTTCGATTGTTTGCATCTAACTCTCAATAAAAGATCAAATTCACATTCTTTGTAATTATAAAGGTTACATATTTAATACTATTATTAATACTAAAGGCTAAACTATATTACTTATATTACATGTTGATGTATTTATTATAAGTGCATCTAAACGCGTATTTTTTACTTTTTAAAAACTAATTGAAAGATTATTTATGTTCATCATTTGTGCTAAAGTTCCTATTACATTCTCAGGTATTTCGCGGCCCTGTACATCGTGAAGACGTCCCTGGAGTCGCTGAACATGAGGTCTCTCAGGAGTGTGAGCTCCGGCAGCGTTGCCATCCTGGAGAACGAGAACCTCTGCTTCGCCAACACCATCAACTGGCAGACGGTGATGAAGTCCACTTCGCACAGCATCCTCCTGCAGAGCAACGGGAATCAGACCGCATGCGGTAAGAAATACTGGTTTTATCAAATCGTAATACCACTGAAAACTTGTGTTCTGCCGGCCACCTTGTCTAGTGGTCAGAGTAGTCTGCCATGGATGGTGTGGCCCCGGGTTCGAGTCCCGGCTCGGGCATGGATGTGCTTTCTCTCTCCTGTCCTTGTCCTTTCTTTGTATGAATGTGTCGTTGTGTGAAAGGTTGCCTACCCTATAAACGGGTCCCTATGGCATGCGTGTAGTGTGGAAGTCGGACTTCACACCAAATAACGGTACAGTTGGAAAAGTGAAGCAGCGCGCTCCAAATTGCCAGCCTGGCTGCACACGACAAAAAAAAAAAAAAACTTGTGTTCTGAAAGTTACTATGACTCCAGACCAGTGGTTGGAAAAACTACATTTGTTTTGTAGGGAACTACAACTGCAACTACTTTGTTATAAATGTAGTTAACTACAGCTACAACGACTTTTTTCAAAATGTAGCGACTACAAACTACTTTCGAATTGTAGTCGCTACTTCGCCGCTTTTTAAAAAATAAATGAACGAAAAGCATGCACCGTTTGAGAATTGACCGAAAAAAATCGAAAAGTGGTTTGCATTAATAAAGTAACTCATTTGAATATGGAATAGAACTTGGAATTGTCTTTGAATTTATTTGTTACTTTTCCTTTTTTTCCTCCCCCTCCTTTTCTTTTTGCTAAAATTTGTCCTTTTTAGATTTTTTTTTACAATTTTTACGAAAATTCGCCACAAGAAAGGATTCAAAAGCTGAAAGATTGAAAGAATTCAACCTTCAATTTTTTTTTAAATTTCTTGTCAGGAAATATTTAGGAACATGAAAATTATTTTAAGAAATTAAAAAAAAATATGGTGCCAAATAAACCAATGACATCAAACAGATAGAATGTATTTCGTCAAAATGATATCTAAGATCAGCTCATATTTTTATGGTTCTTATTTATCATTGCGACCGCTGCTGTACTCGTGCCAGGTTTGCACCAGTCGAAGTCAATTAAACTTTGTTTTTTTCCATCGTTCTCTTTTTAAAAAAAAAAAATTTCTTTTTTTTTTAAATTTAAAAGTAGTTTCCTGAAATCGCTACAAACTACTATTTTTTTGTATCGCGCTACTCACTACTCTACTTTTTTTAAAAGTAGTGCGCTACACTACAAACTACTAAAAAATGTAGCTACTATAGTAGTTTCGCTACTTGTAGCGCGCTACTTCCGACCACTGCTCCAGACTTAGAACGCTTTATATGTATAGTCTTGAGCAAAGAACCAGAGGGGTCATGATTCAGTTATTTAAATTTATTAAAATGAATGATGTTGCAGGGTTAGATTTTTGCAGGCAAAGCATTATAAGGGGTCATTTTTTAAAGCTGTTTAAATCTGTCTAAACTGGAAATTCGAAAAAATGACTATTTTAGCAGGGTAGTGGGAACTTGGAATAGTTTACCGGAAGAGTCGGTCACAATAGCAAGGGAGTGGATAGCTTTAAGAGGGCCATTGATCTTCATTGGGGTCTTTGACTAGGACCAGCCCAGTTGGGCCCAGAGCCTATTGTTGGTTGTCACATTTGCATTTGTATAGTTTTATATGTAAAACGACAAGGCAAACTAGACCATCTAAATCAAACTGTTGTTGGAATGATGACCTACATTCAGTGGTGCACCTAGGATTGTTTCCAACGTAATGGCTGGAAATTTGTGACGAAACCTCCCAGAAGTCAAGGGAAGGACAAACTCGATAAAGGTTTCATAAGTCCCCCTCAATAAAAAAAGTTAATCGGCAGCGAATAGAGATTCGGGAGCATTCTTACTGAAAACAAATTTTCGTGAAGTTAGACAGGGGAGAGGGGCGTGGAGGTTAACTGCCAGAAATACTTTGAAATGAAGTCTTAAAAAAAACTTTTGTTTTAAATTACGAAGATGTTTGGGGTCTCTCTCCGAGAACATTTCCGAAATTAAAGGCCAAAAAACGCAATTTTAGGCTCTCTAGTCTTGTCAAGAGGGGTTCATCTTCGTACTTCTGGGAGGGGCTTAAGCACCTTAGCTCTCGCTGTAAATGCCCCACTGCTTACATCACCTTATATGACATTCAAGCTGAGTGCCATGTGCCTGAGTTTTCTTCCTCAATTGTCAACCATTACTTTTGCTCAACTTTGTATTTTTCGAATCTTGGATACAGGTTTCAAAGAAGCAAAAATATATAAAAAATAAATTAATTAAAAAAAAGTAAAATTGGAAAGAATAATAATTAAAAAAACTTTTATGTAGAGCAATTAAACGATTCATTCAGTTTCAATCGATAAAAAAATTTACAGCAACCCGAGCCCACTTTATTTAACTAAAATAGCTTTGCAACAAAAAAAAGTGAGTTAAGCTCAAATAACTCTAATAATTTGGCCAGCAATTTGCAGTGCATATTTAGTTATTTGATCAATTAACAACCCCTCAATTTAATTTCTCAGCTTGAGAAATGTTTTTCTTTTCTCTTTGTATTATTTTCTTTGGTTGATGTAAAAAATATTTTAAAAAAATGTTTACTTTATGACTGTCACTCTTTCTCCTCCACAGAAGCTAAGAACTTGAAGTGTCACCCCCAGTGTTCCAGTTCCGGCTGTTGGGGCCCTGCTGCGAACGAGTGTCTATCCTGTAAATCTTACAAATTGCATGATGAGTGCGTTCGGACGTGCAATACTTTACAGGGGTAAGAACTGCTTGCTTTTTAATACACTTTCATTAGTTTCACATGTGGGTTTGCTTGCTTGTTTGTTTGTGTGCATGTAACTCTGTATAAAAGATAAAATTCACATTCTTTACAAATATAAAAGTAATATCTTTAATATTATTATAAATACTAAAGGCTGAACTACATTACATGTTGATGTATTATAATTTTTTTAGTTATTTGTGTATGTAACTCAGAATAAAAGATAAAATTCACGTTCTTTGGAAAGATAAAAGTAATATATTTAATATTATTATTAATACTAAAGGCTATAATATATTGCGTGTTGATATATTATAAGTGCATGTAAACTTAGTGAATATTCAACAGTTTTGAAAATCAGAGGAAAATCGGAGTATCATGAAATAGAGGTTAACCTTTAGTATTAAGGATAGTCTCTTCGGAATATTACTTTTATATTTGTAAAGAACTAACTTTTAACTCTATTTTTTAAAACTATAATTTAATTTTTTTTCTGCTATAAATATAAAGTTTAATGATGACAACTAACTACAATAACTGTTTGAAATTTATAGAATTTATGACGCTGGCAACAAGATTTGTGAATATTGTCATGAGGAATGCTTAGGGCACTGTTCGGGACCTGTAAGTAAAGACAAGTTTTTTTTCTTACTTTTTGTAAACTTTGATCCAAAACTCCTCTTATAGATCTAATATGTATAGTCTTGAGCAGATTGGACATGATTCAGTCGTTTAAATTTATTTAAATGAAAGATATTACGGGGTTAGATTTTTGCACGGAAAGCAGGACTAGGGGTCATTGTTTTAAGCTGTTTGCATCTCAGGTTTATCTAGAAATTCGAAAAAATCACTATTTTAGCTGGGCTCTTGGAATAGCTTAACAGAAGAGGTTGCAATGTGCAAGGGAGTGGATAGCTTTCAAAAGGTCATTGATCTTTATTGGGGACTATAATTAAGATCAATGACCTTTGAGTAGGACTAGCCTAGCAGGGCCCAGAGCCTGTTGCTTGTTGTCGCATTTGTATTGTATTTGTATTTAATTTAATACAGTCTCTATTTAACTGTGTAATTTAGAGTGGGTTTGTTCAATTTAGTCAGTTATCGGTTACTAACCAAAACAGCACTCGTGCATGCATACGCAGACTAGATTTGATAATGAAAAATTGTGCAACGATACAGAAATAAGTAATTTGTACTGTATATATTTATGATTGGTTATGTTTTAGTGCTTATACATATGTTTGCTTTTTGATATAAAAACCGTACAAAAAGATCACATTTATTTGTGTTGCAGATAAATTTGTTGTTGAATGTTGCAGTATGTAAGATTTTAATTGAACTTAATATGTTAGACTCTAAAGGTCGAGACGAGCGATTGCCACTCGCCGGTGGCGACTAATAAAATGTTTTTGGCGACTACAAAATGTGATGTTAGTCACCAAATTGGGGTCCTACTTTTTTCCTGAACAAAAAATCCAAAGTGCCAATGCATCACGCCGATTATAAAAAGAAAATAGCCATGTATTGCATTCTATAGCATTTTTATTATATATATACTTTTTTATAGTATTGGGATAAGTTTATATATTTGATTTGCTATAAATGGCACCTAGGTTGCTCATTTTGGCGCCTAAAAATGTATGCTAAGTGTCTTTATGACGTCTATATTTAAAATCCTATTTCTAAAACTGATCAATGTCACTTCCTTAAATATTTTTTAACAGACAAAGTCCAACTATTCTTAGATTGACATTTAAAAAAAAAAATGCTTTTTTCAGACGAATGCGAATTGCTCAGCGTGTAAGAATGTGCAAGACGGTCCATATTGTGTGAATAAATGCCCAGAAACTAAATACAACAATGGTGGAGTGTGCCAGCATTGTCATGAAAACTGCGTGGGCGGGTAAGTTCGTATTTAAAAGGAAAATTCATAAATCAGTATCCTGTATGGTTTCTTTTACTGTTTTTGTGTTGGCAGCTTTGTCCTTGTTTACTCTGGTCAAGAAGGGGCATGTGCTTTAATCTTTAAAATTTCATCGTGTCTGTTTTTTAGAGTTTTTTAAAAATAAATATAAGTACCTAAATACAAAATGACAGCTTGGTTCCTGCTAAGGTGAGGCTCTTGTACGATATCTTCTAAATAGTCTGGCTCAAATAAGACTAACGCAAAGCTTCCAATTGCTACAGAAAAAATGTAGCTCCTACAAATTACAACTTTGAAAATATGAAGCCATGAAAATATTTCCAAAACTTATTTTTTTTTTTTTTTTTGTAATCCCAAGGAACATTTCAGTCATCTCATATAATATACATATTATAATTAATTAGATAATATTCCTTTTGTGCTTAATAATGTTGCAAAGTTTTGTTTTAAATTAAACAAAATTATATTTATGATAATAAAAGGTTGAAAAAATGTTTAGTCTTGTTTTTGACATTTTTTAGTCTTGTCATGATTGTATGTAATTTGTAAAATTGTCTTTTATCCTTACGAACTTTTTTTAAAACCTTGCAGTTGTTATGGACCTGAAAATAACATTAGTCCTAAAGGTTGCAAGAGCTGTGAAAAAGCAATCGTCAGTGCTTTGGATCCAAATATTATCGTAAGTTATTGTTATTATATTATCACTTTCATGAAGCTTTATGTCCCGATGGGACTCAGAAGTCTGGCTTATATTAATTTAGGATTATGAAGCCTAAATGGCTGGAATCATGCTGAAGCTTTTAACCTTTAGAAGCCGGTCGGTACACATGCTGTACCGTAACTCTTTTTTTTTAGAGGACGATGTTGAGATTTTCACTCGAACCCTTTGGAGCCGGGGATTTTTTCAAGGTTTCATACGTCTGGTACGACAGTTTACACTTACTCTTTTCAATTGAAAAGAAATCTGTGGTTCAACTGTCGTACTACCTGGGTCGAAAGAAAAATTTCTAAAAAACAGCCCGGATCCAAAAGGTTAAGTACCATGCCTTGTACTTTACCGAGAGGTCGACAGATGGTACCTGCGATCGGAAAGTTCTCTTAGGGGCCCTAAGGCGTAGGGGGCTGTAGACCCTACTGATTGTCAAAATTTTTATATTCTTTATATATGTTGTTCAATGTATTTTCAACTAAAAAACCCGAAAAAATACGTAAAAATTCACTGTTAGATTACTTTGGGACATCAAGGGGTAAAGGTAGGGATGCACCGATAAGCAAATTGGCGGATAACCGATTACCGATTAATCGACTGGGCTGATTAATGATTAGGATGATTGTTTTTAATACTAACAATTTCACCATCACTGTTTTTTCTCTCTTATACAATTACAAGTTTAAAAATGTAAGTAAATTATTTCTGAGAGAGGATTTTTTTTCCATTTTCCTAATTTTCACAAAATAATTTCAATCGCATCTCTGCGATTATTAATAATCGGCAAAGTGGCCGATTATGGCCGATTAATCGGTGCATCCCTAGTTAAAGGTGCAAAAATTCTTCCTGTTAGTACTGTTGGTCTGTATTTTTTTTTTGAAACTAAGTGTGTCGTGCAAAATTGAATATTTTTAAGTGTTTTAATTCTTAACCAATGATTTTTAACGTCAGTATACTTGGTGTCATTTCTTATTCAATAACTTTTCGATTTTATGACTTTTTAGGAAGCATGTCTTAAGGCTGAAGATCCTTGTCCAGAAGGATTTTACCTGGAGTACATAGGTCCTGAAGAAGAAGGTGCTCTCCGCTCTTTGACCGGAAAATCCGTAAGTTAAGTTATTTAAAAGTTTTAAATTTGTTTATTTAGTGCAGTCGTACCTCATTAACTCGAAATTGTAGAACCTGAAATATTGATTCACACAAAAAACTTGTCTAGTCCCGTGATGTGACAATCATTTGAAAATTTATTGAATTGGATGACATCTGGTTAACATGAAATAATTGCCACAGTCTTATGAATTTTGGACTAATGAGTTACGAGTGTAATATGTTTATTGTTTGAAAGTCAAGTTAAAAGTTTATTAAGATTAGTCATTTAGAAATTGCTTAAGGTATGAAATAAATCCCATACTTCTGAAATGAAAAGGCATTCATAAAATTAGAGTTTCCCAAAGCGTTGATCTCAGAACCCCAGGGGTACGCAAGCTCATGCGGAAACCATGAGTCGGAAAAAAATTGAATGAAGAAAGGAGCTAAAAGATGCAAATATGGTAACAAAACAAAAGTGGTAACAAAGCAAAAGTTATTTTCCGTTGAGAGAATAAGTTCAATGTGCCACCATAACTTTTGATTTTATTTTCTAGCTTAATCATTTAGAATCGTTTGGCTTGCTCAAGGAAAACTTAAATTCCGGCATTCTAAAAAATATATTACTGCTCTCCTAATGCTCGTAGAAAATTGGAACAATTATTATTTTATTCAGAAAATTCCACGCGTTTGAATGGCATGAAATTTGAAAATGAATATGAAATATTTCTCCCCCATTTTTTTCAAATTTGTGTAAAAAATGAGCTTTCAACAACAAAAGCAAAAGAACAAAATCAAATTTTCAAAAAAAAAGAACGCTTTGAGGTGCTCTTGGCATAACTACAAACTTGGCTAGCTTTTAACTTTAGCTTAGCTGGCTCAAGACAACAACTCTGTACCTCAGAACCAGAACGATGTAAGTCCAAAAATGGCGATTTTCACTTTATTGCTTCATTGTATGTAGAATCTTATTCCGCATGCACCCATGAGAGCGTTATTCCACAAAACAAACTTGTTCACCATGTTTTAGCAGCATTTATAGAGCATGAGTCCCATCTTTTGCATGTATTCGGCAATCGTTTTTGCTTTCTGTTGAAAAGTTACGAAAATGGACTTTGGCTAGTCTGGTTCTGAGGTACAGAACTTTACTCATACCTTTTATGACACCACTCCCTCCATTCCCAGGTGTGCCGCAAGTGTCACCAGCAGTGCCGGAACTGCACCGCGTACGGCATCCACTTCTCGGTGTGCAAGTGCCTCCACTACATGTCGGGAGAGCAATGCGAAGAGAGCTGCCCGAGGGACCACTACGCCGACGAGAAGAACCAGATGTGCCTGAGGTGTGAAGAGGAGTGTCGGGGGTGCACCGGGCCCACGACCACCGACTGTGTCGCCTGCCGCAACTTTAGGGTGTACGAGAATGAGCAGAACAAGACGATGGTACGCCTGTTTTTTGCTTCCTTTTAGGTAGTAAGGGTCATTCCATAGTGACTAACGTAACATTCAGAGCTGATTTTGTAACTGTTTTTACTTGTAACTTAAAGGATAAAAACTATTTTTTAGTTATGCTGGTGGATTTACAATGTACATGGTATCTATGTATCATTTCTGCTAAGAATTTAAAACAAAATTACTGACAGTAGATATTGTTTCAACCAAAACAGCAGCTTGACTAACGTAACATTTTTGCAATTCTGAAAATGAATGCTCATGTTGCGAGGCAAAAATTTCTCAAAGTGAAACAAGTGTTAATAATTGAATAATATACTTGAAAAAGGTGTGAAGTTGGCTTTTAAAAACATAAAACAGATTTATTAAATCTTACTTTTTTTAGTCTTAAGTGTCACTTTTACTCAAGATGGAGTGTGACTAAAGTAACGTGACTAACGTAACCATCGAATAACAAGCAGTAAACACACTACAAACTATTCATTATGGCTAATCACAGTGATAATTACAATACTTTTCCATTTTTTTAACTCCTTATGTTGTCTGATTTTTATTTATTTATTTATTTTTTCAATACTTTTTTCATTTCGGTATTTTTTTTTCTTCGGCTGAGGTTGACATTTTCATGGAATGACTCGTAAAGATAGTATTGTGAATTTTCACTGAAATTTTGGTTTAAATTTCTGCTTTCCTCACACCTGAATCAGTTTTGAGTCTTTTTTCGACCCCTCAGAGCGTGCATACATGCCTGTAAACATATAAACAGGAGAAACATCCATTTCAACCATCCCCAAGTTATTAATCAAGAGTTTTATCAGAATGTCTGTATATACGTATGTATGTATGTGTAAAACGTCATGCCACCAGCAGATTCTAGTTTGGCATGTTGGCTCAGAGCGGGGTCTAGTTGAGTACCTCCCCTTGTGGTTGCATTTGAATTCTATCTCTTTTAGGGGTAAATCAGTTTTCATTTCAATGCAAACCAAAATGATGTTAGGATTTGGTGACCATTTGGCAATATATCGTCAAGCTATTGGTCGCCAAGTGTTTTTTGCCAACTTGGCAACATATCACCAAGTTGACGATAAATTTGGGGGAAAATTTTTTTTCGATTTTGTGTTCAATTTGGCGAAATTTGCGAATAATGTAAAAATCGCAGATACTTAGAAGATAAATCATTGTCAAACTTTTTTTGCATTGATTAGTGACAATTAAGGCATCTATTATGAAATTTTTACGTAAAAGAGAATAGTGTGGGGTCCACACCAGATGTTTTTGTTTTGTTATGTTTTTCAGGGGCTAAGATTCTTAGTTACCATTAGTTGCTCTGAAGAAACTACCCCTGAACATCTCATAATTTTGCTTAGGCTAGTTGAATCAAGCTAGATTATTCATTTTTCCTTTAAATTGATTACAGATGTTTTATATGGCAATGGAATATTAACTTGGGGAATTTAGATGATAAAATTGTGCTTAGGTCAAGAAATTTTGCAAGTTACTTAAATTCAGGATGTGTTTCATTATTTTAAAACTTTTTTATAACTTAGGTTATTCTATAAGTTAATTTAAAAAATTAAATATATCAGTTCTTTTGTATTCTTATTTTTACAGTATTTATATATATATATTTTTGTTCTTAATTTTGAGTTAATTCTTAATTTGATGAAATGATAGTTATATGCATAAAAAAGTTTTATTACTTAAACTTTCCAAAATTGACAAGTATGCATAAATTATTCAGTTTATTTGTCACTAGCCCATGTTTAGGTGGAATGTTTTAGGCGTTTAGTATCAAAATGAGATCAATCCATGATTTTTCAGATGATTTGTTTCTTTCTTGCTTTGATAATTCTTTATTAATATTATCATGCCACAGAGAGATTTGAAATAAATTCTTCTAAATCAGGACAAAAACTAGTTTGTGCTGATTATTTCAAAATCAGATTAATCCAAATTATTTTTATATGTAAATTATTAGAAAATTCTGCCATTATAAAAAGAAAAACAAGATGAAGACACACCACCAAATGTTTTCCATATGAAAAAAAAAGTTTTAAAATGAAAGTGGGGATAGCGGGAGATATTTTTTGGTTCTCTTGTAAAATTTAAAAAAATGGATTGAGCGGTTTTGATACCAAACGCTGAAATTTGTGAAACACTCCAAATTATAATCATACTTGACTTTATCTGTTTTATATAGCTCATTACTACTGATATATAATTGCTATATCTGTCAAGTAATATGTATGTTGTTCTTTTAGTTTAACTGTACAGCATCTTGTCCCGCTGATAAGCCATACAAGATTTTTGTGGACAGTGTGCAGGATCCTTACTGTTCATCTGAAGATGCAAATGCTGTTGCATTGCATGGAAAGTACGTTCTTCTTTTTTTGCAATGATCTGTAGCTTAATCATATCAATCCGAAGACAGCTAATATAATTTTCTCGCCTGTTTTGATGGCCCTATATTTGTACACCAAAACATGTTGTTGTATGATTCTATGTTAATTATTTTATGGAAGGGGGGTTGTTTTGTCAACAACCAGTATTAAATTCTCAGGTTACCATAAAAATTCAGATTTTAGGAGGAACATTACTATAGACTTATAAATGACTGAATATACGTTTTCAAAAAGAAACTTTTTGGCAATGGAGTGCTGAACTGTGTTTCAAAGAACATTCAGATTTTGGCAGAGGTTGGCGTGTTGGCGAAGATAGTCTGTTGGACTCTTACCTTTAGCTTGTTCTTTAACGTTTTCTTCAGACTATGAGTATTAAAACATTACGAAGCATTTTGGGAATTTGCTATTTTGGTGGGGAAAAAGAAAGCTCAATTTAAGTTGTTCAAAAATGATAAAACTTCAGTTTAATTTCTTTTACTTGAAATTTTCCATAGTATGATTGATGATTTTAGTTTTCAGATTTGCTTCTTTTGCTGAAAGTTTTGCATTATATTACCTGTCAAAAGGGTAATTGTACTAGATTTATTACATGGGTATAAAGTAACTGTATTAATTAATATTGACTGCATTAATATTAAAGTAGTATTTTACTAATTAGTATTAAATAACTCTATGAGGAAAAGCTGTGTTAAACTTAGTTTGTGTATCTGAAAAATCTCTTTGTTGGAAAAAGTTAAATTGTAGTTTCAGTTATTGTTTTACAATTTCTCCTATGTGTTCTTTATACAGTGAACTCTCACTTATACGCCGACTCATTTATGAGCCTTTTTCACTTATGCGATGATTTTGGATGGTCCCATCACATTTCATAACAAAATAATGATAGTATCATTCGCTTATGCGTCGCTCTGAAGATAAATATTCCACTTATGCGCCAAATTTTCAGCAGAATGTAAAAAAATTTAATTCATGTTTTTTAAAAAATAAGCATTTTTCTTCACTTTCCTCTTTAATATTTCGACTTTATTGTTCACGGAAGGCATTTTTTCCGCATGAACTAGAATTCTGAGAGGGACAATTATCTATTATGCACCATTTTAAACGGAACAGTTTGTAATTAGGCATGCTACAATTTTTGTTTTCTTTATCATTGTAGTTGCGTTACAGTAATTGCCAAACCGTAGTAACATGTCCCTTTTCCATAGAAACATTCTTATTTATTCTTTCATTAGAAACTATGTTGCGTTTTAGTACTTTAAATAGGCTTGTTCACTTATATGTCTATCTCACTTATGCGCCTTTTTCTGTTGGTCCCTTGGGCCAGCGTATAAGTGAGAGTTCACTGTATTATTATATGCAATTTATCTTCTTTTGCTTATGAGTTTGGTAAACCATAATCATAAATTTTTGTCTATGATTTACCAAAAAGAAATTGGTGGAGTTATTTTTTAAAACATTTGTATGCTTCAACAGTGAAGAAGACAACATCCCTGCAATTCTGGGAGGTGTCATGGGGTGCTTCATCATTCTCGGAATTTTTCTGGCCGTTTTGAGCTACCATCTGCTGGAGAGGGCTAGAACAAAGGAAAACACAGTGAAAATGACTATGGTAACATACCTTCTGACATTCGTTTCTGTACTAATGAAAACCTTCAGTATGAAATTAATTGATGAAAGAAAGTTTCATGAGAATGATAATTTCACCCAAAGAACAGAAAATAAACTGGTAAAGTGAATAAGTTAAAGCATGATCTAGGAATCAATTTTCTCAGAAAATTGAGATACTGTTAACCCTTTGGAGCCGGGCGGTACACATGTTGTACCATAAGTCTTTTTTCTTTAGTGGAAGAGGTTGAGGTTTCCACTCGAACCCTTTGGAGCCGGGGATTTTTTCAAGGTTTCATACGCCTGGTATGACAGTTTATACCTTCTCTTTTCATTGGAAAAGAAATCTGTGGTTCAACTGTCTTACTACCTGGGTCGAAAGAAAAATTTCTATATGAACAGCCCGGATTCAAAAGGTTAAGAATTCAGTTTTATGCTTTTTTTTAATGCATGAACCCACGCAATCTTTTAAGTGCTTAGAGTCCCTACAATATAAAAAATGAATGTTATTTTTACTGTATAATTCAGCTATTTTTACTTTAATAAACTGTAAAACTGCTAATATTACAGTAGTAAACTAAAATTGCTAGTTTGCAGTACTAAACTATAAAACTGCTAGTTTTACAGTTTGTTACTGTGCATTTTAAAGCTTTAAACTGGAACCTCTGCTGCCAGTATTACATTTTTGTTTCTACAGTATAGTACAGCTAATATTATGGTAATAGGCTGTAAAATTGCTAATTTTGCAGTAATAAACTGTAAAATTCCTATACTCGACAGCAACTTAACTTGACACTGAAATGACTACTCGCGGAAGAAAAACAGAGTTAACAGAAACCTTCTTGGCGAATTAGAGGCGATCGCCAACTGTGTGTGAACTCTTATTGACTGGCGCGTTTGTTTCAAAGGGGTTACGCTTCCGCTCTACTCTGTTCATAAAATTGAAAATAGTAAGAAAATTACGAACATTATGACAAAAAAAGGCTACATGTGCGTAGATAAAAAACTCTAATCCGATTTCTAAAAGGAAGGATCTAATTTCACCCAAAATTCGGACACCGCGCAAGAGACTACTTCCTTTGCTTGGTCTCAGCTTATTTTTCTATAGTCAAGAAAGGTTGCAATCGAGTATAGTTTTACAGTTATAAACTGTAACATAGCTAGCTTTACGGTTTATTACTGCACTCTTACAGTATTAAACTGGAACCTCTGCTTTCAGTGTTATTTTGTAAAAACAACCAATTTTTTTTTTTTTTTTGCAGTGTAGATCAGTGGTTTAACCCATTTATGCCGAAGTTTTTTTTAACAATTTTTTTCAATTTTTATCTGCTTAAAACTCTTACTTGGAATGGTTTACATACATTTTATGCTTAAAATAGTTCGCCGTTGCCATATTTATTAAGTTATTTAACGTCTTGTTTATGGGATATTTTGCAGATATGTGAGCAAAATACGACCTTACTTGGCTTTACTTGTGCAAAGTAACATTACAGAAGGCATCTATGATCAATTTTAAGCAAATCGTTTTAAAATAGTTTAATTTTATGAAAAATAAGTTTGCAAAAAAAAACTTACTTTCTGCGGCTACCCATGCTGGATCGTTACTTGACTGATTTGTCTGAAAATAGCTGTCAATAAATAAACTCGGATGTCCGAATAGTGACCCTAACTGGTTTTCTCAAGAAGAAGGACTATTTAACTTGTGAAAAACAGCTTTAGTAAAAGGATATACCCATTACAGGTTTTTGTATGCAGTAACTAACAAGCGTCCTGTTTCTAGGCTACTGGGCATAAATGGGTTAAACATCATTTTAACTTAATTTAAGCAATGACAAATGGTAATTTAACAGTAACAACA
This sequence comes from Uloborus plumipes, assembly GCA_038373865.1. Classification (NCBI taxonomy): domain Eukaryota; kingdom Metazoa; phylum Arthropoda; class Arachnida; order Araneae; family Uloboridae; genus Uloborus; species Uloborus plumipes. Next base: position 6,351 of record JAXGGA010007743.1, on the reverse strand, counting down.
GCATTTGATTTTGATTGTAAATATGTTTGAACCATTTCCACAGAGAATGAGTGGCTTTGATGATAACGAGCCTCTGAAGCCAACCAACCTCAAGCCAAATTTAGCCAAACTGAGGATCGTGAAGGAGGCAGAGCTTCGGCGAGGAGGAATTCTCGGCTATGGAGCTTTTGGAACTGTTTATAAGGTAATTAAGACTTGCTTTTCTAAGCCTTGATGTGTGTTTTATGTGGTTTATCCCAGATAAAATACAATGCTTGTACTGCAAACATTTTATTCTCACAAAATAAAAAAATAGCATTGTTTTCAGAATAAGGGTTTTTTTTTTTGTTTTGTTTTTTTTTTTTTTGAGGGGAAGGAGAATTTGTCCCTCACCCAAACAGACGTTGCAATTCAGTTATATACTTCATATGTTGACTACTATGTTTGCAACTATTTTCTTTTTTGTCCCCAACAGAAGCATTAATTTTCTGTATTATTCAATTTTTTATCCTGTGGTTTAAGCCAGATATCATATTTGTAAAAGTCTTATGTTTCTCTAAAACCTCCACTGTTTAAGGATGCTGTCACATGCACTAGCGGAAAGATTTAATTTTTATAAAAGTTTGTGATACTGATGGGAACTAATGTGTATAATAATTGCAATATAGTCGTGATATAGTACGTATGTCTTTGATTGAAACTGATTAATGGGAAGATAACTGGATTTCCACTGCAAACTTCCGCTACAAAGCAAAATTTTTACTTTGTCACTGTTAACTCTTCTGCACTTTTTACATTTTAACTTTGAAATTGAGTGTCTCTGATCAATTTTCAGGGTGTCTGGGTACCAGAAGATGAAAATGTCAAAATTCCTGTTGCCATTAAGGTGTTAAGAGATGGATCATGCCCAAGCTCAAACAAGGACTTTTTAGAAGTAAGCTGCTCTGTTGAGCTTAATTTTATCGATAAATGTTTCTCATTATTCATGAGTTTAAAAAAATCAATTATATCATATCTCATGCAAGATCAGATTCATATATATTCAATTCTATTTCATGCATTAATTTCTTACTTGGATTCGTAAAGGTACATTAATCGGTGAGTTTTCTATCAATGAATCATACTTTAATGCTTATAATTTGCATGCAAATTAATAAAAAGTTTGGTACTTACGTATTAAGTCCACGCCAGCTATAAATTTGGCGAAGTTTTTGGCGGTTGTTATTTGCACGTGCACGCAGTTGTCTAAAACTGCCAAAAGAAACCTGACAAATAAACCGCCAGATCTGTTTTTATCACCAAATCAGTAGCTGGGGTGGAGTTAATACATGAGTACCAAAAGTTCATATTGTCATGTCTACTTTTTTCTTCTTATCAGGAAGCATATATAATGGCAAGCGTGGACCACCCGAATCTGTTGAAACTTCTCGCTGTTTGCATGGCTTCTCAGTCGATGCTGGTGACACAGTTGATGCCCCTGGGCTGCTTGCTGGACTATGTGCGCTCGAATAAAGATAAAATAGGGTCCAAGCCTTTGTTAAGCTGGTCTGCTCAAATTGCTAGGGTAAGTTTTTGCTTTAATTAGAGAGCAATTTGTTTTTATATTGTTTTATATGCACAAATAAATTACATTGTTTACAAAAACTAATGCTTTATTTGTAACATGACTAATTTAGTTATAAGTCCTATTTTGAAATATCAATTGTCTGAATGACGAATTGTTGCCAATCCGTACAAACTAAACATCTTATGGCCAAACCAAGGTAATAAATACATTACATATATCACTCAATAGTAGAATTATCCAATGAGGTACTTCATTGATTAACTTTGCTATTGAGTGATCTAAAGTTTAATAAAGTTTAGTGATGCAAAATACCTGTGTACTTATTTTTGAGGGTAAATATCCAGGGTATATATATACCTGTGTAAATACCCCAAAAGGGTATTTATTTTTTATTAAACTTTATTCAGACAAAATGCCTGCATTTGTGTATTATATGAAACCAAGTATGTCAGATGATTCTTTTTGGTTTGAAGAAAGTTCATTAAAAAAAAGAAAAATAATTGTTTTGTGAAAGAAACCTTTTAGTCTGTACACTATAAATCATTTTGAAAAATGCAAAGAGGTTTATTTATAGTGCCTTATACTTTATTTTCTTTCATGACATGCTTTCAAATTAACTGAAGAACGGAGAATTCAAAAATTGGTATGTCCCTTCAAAAAGAAAAAAGAAAAACTTTTTATTGTTTTCAGCTTTCTTCTGCGATGCAATGTGACTGATTCAGCAATAATCTTTTACAAGAAAAATTGCTATTATACTGTTGTTTTATGACTTATTATTTACAAACTATTCAGCTGCTCTTTCATTGCTGAATTTCTCTGGCATAATTCTATTTACATGAAAGTATTATTTACCTTTTATGAAAGAAGGGGGAGGGGGGGGGTATGAATTACAAGAAAAAGGTAAAAATGAAACATGCTAATCTAAGAAAGAACACTTAATATAGTTGCTCCATAGTTAAATAGAAAGTCTTATCTTTTGTAATTTTTACTTAAAAATGAAAAAGAGAAGTAACTAACTTTTATTCTTTATGTTCAGGGTATGGCTCACTTGGAAGAACGTCGGATGGTTCACCGGGACTTAGCTCTCAGAAATGTTCTTCGTAAGTATAGTATTTCCCTCGATTGAACCTTCCTTTTCAAAGCTGATTAAACCCATGGTTTAGATAAAAATTAATCTTTTATGTCCAAAGCATTATGAGAAAGAGGCAAAAACAAAGAATTTGAACCTTGAAAGATTAATTTCTCAATTTATCGTTCTTTTTTTTAAAGTCATCTATTATTTTGTATGGACAGTGACCATAAAAGGATTAAAAAATCACAACTGCATGCCCAGCTAGTTTTTTAGACTTCAGATTATGTTGCTCTCTAACTGCCTGTTCATAGAGACAAGGTTCCTAACTAGTCTTTTTTTCCCCTTTTAGTAAATGTTCCCCTAATAGTTTTAAGTAGTAAGTTAACCGCCCTTTAGCCAGGGCTAAGGCAGAACTACATGCAGTTTAATAGCAGCACAACTATATCTTCCAGAGACTGCAGTTTTGTCTTTATTATGGACTCATCAGTCTGGAATAGGCAGTAACCGAGCTGCAGCCAGATGTCATTTCAATGAAGTTGAAAGCGCCAACAAACCGGTAGCTAAACCAAACTCAGCTTGTCAAACAGTTTTTTCATTTTTTCAATGTATGGCTCCTGCTTCGCTTATAATTTCAAGATCATTTAAAATTTTCGTATTACTTCAAGAGCTAGCAACGTCAAAAAAACAACAATTTTAAGACGTCTTTCTCTTTAATATATCCTTAGGTAGCATGCGGGGTGTCTGGCAGCCGAGAGTGATTGCGTTTTGTACTGCAAATAGCATTTTTACTGGTAAAAGTAATTATTTTTAAGTCATTTTTGGGCAATTCTACGTCAAATCAATCACGAAAAAATGTTTTTGACCTCACCATTTCCGATTTTAACAAAAATTGGTGTGAAGAACGCACATGACAAGATAAGTAATCCTGCCAAGTTTTAGATTTCTACTTCAAAAATTGTACAAAACACAAAGCTGTGAAAAAACAAGAAAAAAGAAAAAAAAAGTTTTTACATGCAACTTCTTTTCTAATTGTAGTAGAATGAGCTGCCACTGTGAAGGCAGTAAATAGAGCTTTCCATTGATATATTACATGGCATACTTAAGACAGGTTTAAGTTTCTAATACAGTAAAAGCTCGACTATCCAGAACGCTCGGGAAACGCCGAATTCGGGACGCGCGAATTTCCGGATAGATGAGCGCGAGTTAACTCCGGTTCATTTTCGCCCCTTTAGCTAATGTAAAGATGTTTTAAAATAGTGTTTTGTCTGGAATTTTGAAATTTAACAACGATTTGTCCGATATTCCCTTCAATTTCTTAAAAATGTCACGTTTTTGCCGGCTTTTGAAAAAGTACGAATTTACCCGAAAATTTCCAACAATATACATGTTTCCTGCATAAAAAACGCAAATACTTGTATATAGCCCAAGCAATTTAGTGAAAAACGAGGTTCAAAGTCGGAAAATCAACTTACATGCGTGATCTACAGGGTGGCGCAAAAAGATGGGAACTTTTGGATTTGATGTTGGCAGCACTGTGAGGGGCGGAGAAACGGGAGGAAGGTGGCAAGTTGTACAGTAGCATTGGAGATTTAGTGGCCATGGATCAGTGGAACGTACAAGAACGTGTAGTAGCCGTGCGCGCTTATTATAAAAATGGTGACAGTTTGGTTCAGGCTTTACGCGAGTTTAGGCGGCATTTCAACCTTCCTCCTCGCGCTTGCATTCCAACGAAACATGCAATTCGAACGTGGGTTGACAATTTTGAGCAAACTGGTTCAGTGGTAAAAAGAACGTCTTCTGGCCGACCACGAAGTGCTCGGACTCCACAAAATGTTGAAGCCGTGCAAAGTGCCATGACAAGAAGTCCACACTGTTCAGTTCGAAAAGTTGCTGCTGCAGTGACTGTAAGCCGTCGATCTGTCCAAAGAATACTCCATGAACTGAAGTTTCATCCGTATAAACTGCAATTGGTTCAAGAATTGAAACCCAATGATCACTTATTACGCCGTCAGTTTTGTGAAACAATAATGAATAAAATGAATGAGAATGCCGATTTCATTGAAAATCTGTGGATGTCAGACGAAGCTCATTTTCACCTAAATGGCTACATGAATAAACAAAATTGTCGCTACTGGGCACAAGAAAATCCTTCTGTTCTTCATCAACGTCCTCTACACAGCCCCAAGGTCACTGTATGGTGTGCAGTTTCTGCTCGAGGGGTGATAGGGCCGTATTTTTTTGAAGATGACCAGAGAAACACGGTGACAGTAACATCTGAGCGATATGTTACCATGCTTGAGACATTTTTGGCTGCAAGAATGCATAGTTTACCTGGTATTGACTTTGAAAACACTTGGTTTTAACAAGACGGGGCAACTGCACATACTGCAAGAGTATCAATGGCAGCGGTCAGGCACCTGTTTGGTAACCACGTCATTTCCAGGAACGCTGACATTGTTTGGCCACCTCGTTCCCCCGACTTATCAGTGTGCGATTTTTATTTATGGGGTTACTTGAAGAGTGTAGTCTACAATACACGTCCCAAAACCCTACCTGCACTCAAAACAAGGATTACAGAAGAGATCGCAGCAATACCACTCGACACTTTGCACCAGGTAATGCAGAATTTTCAAAATCAACTTGCTGAATGCATCCGGCAAGACGGACATCATCTTCGCGATATCATCTTCAAAACTTGAATGTTTCTTAAATTTCCAATGTTGTAGTGTACATTAGGCATCCTGAATAAATTAAAAAAAAAATATTCCTTGTTTTTTTCTTTTTTCAAAAGTTCTCATCTTTTTGCGCCACCCTGTATAACACGACGGCAGTTAAGTCCGACTACGCATAACGATTACGGCGTAACGCATCCAAAACCTGATATTTCGTCTGTTTTATTTCAACTCTTTTAACTAAGCCCTTTTCATCGTTGGCAGATAATAGCGACGCGGCAGCAGTAAAGTCCGACTACGCAAAATGTATGGAAATGGGAGTGCAAATTCGCGAGTCAGGTGGTGGAGTCACATGGTGTTGCTTATGGAGGACGAGACAAGAACACGTGCGGTCTTTAAAAGGGGGGAAGTCATTGCGCTCTACTTTAGCGATTTACAATGGGGGGGGGGGGGAAGGAACTTTTTTGTTGATTTTGAAAATCGAGAACCTCCGACGAAATTTCCGGTTACTTGAGCGTTCCGGACACTTGAATGCTGGATAGATGAGCTTTTACTGCACCCCCAAAATGGCTAAAAAATCACAATTTTTAACAGCTAAAATGTGATGCGCAGTAAAAAAGCAACTACAAAGCTGTCACACATCCGGCATGCAGCTCAGAAGAGCATAGGGAAAAGTATTTCAATGAGCCAGAGGTCTTAAAATTTTCACTCGAAAACGTTGCTAGCTCTTAGACTATATAATCTCTTTTGTTTATTTGTAATTTTTTTTCCAAAAATTCAATATGAGTAAGTCACACCCCACTATAATTAGCTAATTTGAATTGGGGCATATGAGCTACAGTTCCAAACTATCGGTATCGGTTTGTTGTGATAAACTCTTTCAGCGTAGTTTCTTCTTTTAGGCAAAAGTAATTTTAATTAAAAAATAATTTTACAAACTATTAGTTGGCAAAAATTGCCCAGTTACAGAAAAATGAAAAAGTGGCCAATCACGGAGTACTGCCAGTTAATTGGTGCATACCTATAATTGTTGCCCCCCTTTAAAAATTTAGCTAAAGGTC